>OY729167.1:5015680-5200680 GCA_958299025.2 Drosophila histrio
TGGAGTGCACAGGCGCACGCTCTTCTACCCTGATGTCGAGAGTCCTTTTATTATCAACCCCCAGTTGATATACGTAGTACATATGCATATATGCTGGCATGGCAGGCATTGGGGGTTGGGCGCAGGACACGAAGTTTTATCGAATTTTTCGTGGCTGCCGTCAGGACCTTCTCAGTCAGTAGTCAGTCAGTCAGGCAGCTGCTTCCAGTTACAAATTTGTATTGTCAGTTAGCCATGCACGCGGAGTTATATCGGTAAGGATATTTCTCATATCCCGATCATGCTTCCATTAATCGAAAACTCTGTAATATTTATATAGTACACGCAAGCGCTGGTACGAATCCGCTTGGCCAGGAGCGAGTTTCTGGCGAGGTGCAAGCGACACATTGCCATTAACCAACTATATAACCTATCCGGCGGTGAGTCTCGTCTGCCTTGTCAGTTTCTTGACCTAGTTGCTATTTCTGTTTGCCAGCTATTGGCCAAATGTTGCCACTAGACATTTAACCATTTAAAGCTAAAAACGTAATTCGCCCTGAAATTGTTGACTTTTGCCTTGGACTTTGGTCATGTTGACTGGATCTTGTCTCTTCTGCATCCATATGGCAGCCAGACAAAGAGTGTGTGCGAGTGTGTGCGTATGTGTGTGTTGTATTTACATGTGCTGTGCCAAGAAAAAAGAAAAACAACGACATCAACACGATGGCGACTGCAACTGCGACAAAAGAAAAGCTTTCTTTCTTTCTTTCATTCGTTTTCTTCTGGGATTTATGCTGTAAAAAGTGCTTGACGCACTATTTTCGGTCTGCCTTGACTGTGAAAATGTGAAAATCATGTGAAAAGCAAAAGATGCGCACGCATCTCATGAGCAGACAATCAAATACACAATACCGTGAGCTCACAGTATAGCGAAAAGGCATTTCTGTTAAGTACTTAGTGTGTATATTTGTGATATGAAATATGAAAATATAATAGATGTAGTAAAAACAATTTAACTATGGGTATACTACGTTCTTACATATTGCTTACAGTGAACTGACAGCATAAAGAACAGATATTTCTGTTATGCATGTGACAATTCGATCTATATCTATATCTATACATCTGTATTTCCACATACTCTACATTTAACTAGTAATATAACAAACAAGAGTTACTTTTATGGAAAGTGTATTCAGTGATATCATAAGATAATACATAATATCTGTATGAATGATATATATATAAGAATTTTAGCTACTGGCATACTCTGTATTATCCTTTACCTTTAATAGATTGTCAACAAAGGGTGTTCTAACGTTCCTTAGATGTATGTAACAGGCTTCTTCAGCCTGATTAGCAACAATAGCCGAGTTGCAGAGTATTTTATCGTCTCTTCCTCCTATTTATTTTAATGTACTCCCTTTCCTTGTTGTTCTCTCTTACATATTTTCAATCTATCAAATGCTCACTGTGCACCATTTATATATAATGAAAATCTTTTCGTCTTGTAGAATTTTGACCAACCCGATGGCCAATCCCTGACGCCATTAACCATGGCCGCAATGTCCGGCAATGTGACATTTGTGAAAACGCTGCTGTCGCACTACGACGTGGATCTGGAGCGTGAATGCAATGTCATCTTCGACGGCCTAGTGGTGTATGGGGCAACAGCATTGTGGGTTGCAGCCGGCATGGGGCATCTGCAGATTGTCAAGATGTTGGTGCAAGCAGGCGCTTCTATCAATCACAATACGAAGGCGCAATCGTCGCCATTGCGTGCCGCCTGCTACGAAGGTGAGTCGAGTCTTGTCTTATCATAATTTTAGAATTATTGAACGTAGCGTACTAGTTATTTAATTTATAAATAAACTCTATACTTGTAGCATTAGGAAACAAATACATAAATAATTATATTAATAATTTAACACTTTCAGGTCGCTTGGATATTGTGGAGTTTCTGATTGAGCATGGCGCGGATGTGAATGCCACGAATTTGTTCAACAACAACACACTGATGATTGCTGCTTATAAGGGGCATCATCTGGTTGTCAACACGTTGCTGCAGAACGGTTCCAGGCCCAACGATCAGGCTCTTTGTGGCGCCACAGCATTGCACTATGCCGCCGAGAGCGGGCATCTGGATGTAGTTGTGGCATTACTGGATCATGGAGCCACATTACAAAATAATGAGGCAGGCATTACGCCAGCGTTGCAGGCTGCCGATCGGCTGCACGAGGATGTGGTCGAGGCATTCATACAGCGTCCTGGCTTGATGAACAAGGAGGAGCAGATCACAGCACTGGAACTTCTAGGAGCCACATATGCCAACGACAAGAACAAATATGATGTGAATCGCGCCTACATTTACTTGCAGCGTGCCATGCAACTGCGTTACAGCGACGCGCGGCATGTGGTGCGTAAGAAAGTGCAACAACCTGTGCCCGCCTACGACAGCTGGTTTGAGACCGAGAATCTGCCCGAATTGAATGCCATCAAGCTGAACCATCACTCTATACACATGGAATCCCTGGCCATAAGGGAGCGAGTGCTCGGCCAAAACAATCCGGAGTTGCCACAGGCCATCATATATCGCGGCGCAGTGATGGCCGATCAGGGACGCTTCGAGCAGTGCCAGGTGCTGTGGAATTATGCCATCGATCTGCGCATGCGCAACAATGTGAGTTAACTTGGCATAGTTTCATTTGATTTCCAATTAAATATGTCTCTGATTTGCAGGTTTCCGTTGAACGTGATTTGCTGCGTTTTGCACAACTTTTTGCGCAAATACTGCGCGTAGAGAACCATCGACTGACACTGGATCATGTGCTGCCCGTGCTGGTTAAGTGCCAGCAGGAGATTGATAGCAATAAGCGTAAAATGCTCAACAACAAGCCAAACACATGCGGCAGCCTGTTGCAGGATCAGAACAATCAGAACTGCATTACAGCGTTGTATTTAATCAAAATTGTCACACAATTGGCGCGTCGCAAGACTGATCAGAACATCAATGAGGAGCATATACAACAACTTTTCCTTGTGGTGCGGAAGTTTATTCAACACGACACACGCCTCCAAGACGGCCAAACGCTGCTTCATCTGGCAGTTAACGGTGTGACGCCTGTCGATGAATTTTATACCAACGAAATGTGCAAGTAAATGGAGTGTTTTAATAGCTTTTAAAAGTCGGTATCTAAATGTTTATGCTTTCTGTTAGATTTCCCTGCTATGCAACCGCTTTGGTATTGGTGCATTGCGGCGCCTCTGTTGTAGCTGTAGATGCAGCTAGGAATACCCCACTGCACATACTGGTTACCAAGATAAACGCTTCACAGGATCGGCAGGGGGAAATGTCCCGCATTTTACAGCTGTTTGTGGAGGCGGGCGCACACTTGGATGCAGTGAATGCCGCTGGTCAAACAGCCGCCACAGCCTGCAAGCATGGTAGAGTAGTCTTTCTTCGTTGTAACTATATCTGACTTACGTTTATTTCACTTACGTTTATCTGCAGTTAACTTGGCAAACCTGCTGCATGTTCATCAGAATGCGCACACGAGCTTAAAATGCCTTGCAGCACGTTCGATTGCCACAAATCGGCTGAGCTTTAGAGGCATGATACCCACACAGCTGGAAGCTTTCATCCAAATGCACAGCGTGCACAAGGTGCTTACATAGATAGCCAAAAAAAATAATAATAAAACAAACTCAAGTCATTAGGAACTGTGTATATTTTGGAGTCACGGCACAACAAAATGTTTAAATGTGAATCGAATTTAGTGACTTAAGTTAGCCAAATGCCAACATTTATATTTTATATTTTTACACACACACACATTGTATACTTTTTTAAATTAATATTTTTTTTATATTTGATTTCAAATTGTATACAGGCAATTCATCAACTATTTATTTACTTATTTAGAACTCACTCTTTGACTGACTGTTTGTTTATAAAAACATATGTAAAATCATTTTGTACATTTTCTATGTGTATTACTTAATTAATGTTAATTGTAATGCGGCGGCGGCATCATTTTAATCAATTGAATTGATTGTGATTTTGTTGCTCGATCCAAAAAGAGAAGGAAATAAATAAATATCAAAATACGCAATTCGATTTAAAGTAATTTCATTTAATTTATGTATTTACAATCAGATAATCACAGCTGAAAATGAAACTATGAAACTATGTACACTAATCCTAATGTTTAGATATTTGCATCGCTAATCTTATGATTATTGTTTCGCACCTGCGGATACACCTGAGGCTGACGCATTACCTCCTCATAAGTGGGAGGAGGGGCTGTAAGAATGTAATTTATTTAAATTGCATTTAAATGAAAGAAAGTATATACTTACCATTGATGACATAGTCCTCGTCGTGCATAAATGCGGGATTAATGACGGCATCTGTGGGATATGTACGCTCAATGGTTCGTTCCTCCAGCGTGGAACGATGCGAGTAACGTTGCAAGTTATCCGACTGCCGGTGAAAGCTGTCGAGGTACCGATCCTCCTGTTCAATGTCCTCGCTTTGCAGCTGTATCACATGCACGGAGGGACGACGTTCATTCCCAGTCTCGGCAATGGCATCTGTGTAGTTCTCGCCAAAACGAAATGGCGCCGCAAGCGATTTCTTACACTTGAGAAACAAGACGATCAATATCCAGCCCAGTATGAGCACCAAGTAGACAAATCCCAGCATGCTCATCGATGGGCCTTTCACAGGGTCAGGCTAAAATGCCTGCCCAACTGCCCCCAAATGCTAATAGAGTGCAACTAGAAGTAGGCGTGGCCAAGGCTCGCTGATGTCTATCAAAAAAATCGATAAACTCTAGCACAAAGTTCTTGTTGTCGAGTGGCCAACGTTGTTCTGGCCGTGTTCATGGTTGTCGTCAAACTGACAGCGCACACCCTGAAGTCGAGTTGGCTTCAACGCTTTGGCTAAGCGTCGCCATATCAGCACTGACCACAACACAAATGGCCACAGCAACAGCAGGATGGGGAACAAGGGTAAATGAAGCGGGCTCAAGAGCTTTGAAGTGCCAACTTTGATTTCTGTTTGAGCGACAGCCAATAAATTTCTAATCCTTTGAGTTGTAACTTCAGCAGTCTAAAATCTATTAACTTCACTTGATTGTCTGTCACGTCATTGTCTCTTAGGGACATGAGCTCATTTCTCTCTGTATAATTGGCTAATTTGCGTTGGCCAAAAGCGTGACGTCACACGCATAAATAAGTTAATAGTGTCCACTTAACATTATGCGCCCTTTTTGTCAGCTTATATAAAATATGCATGTATAAAAATAGTATAGCAAATGGCTCAGTTGACCTTATGAGAGGTCTTTGCCCACCCAACCTAAAAAACACAATTACTCGCTCTTTTTTTTTCTTTTTTCTTTTCAACATTTATTGTATCCTGTTGCTTACTTGGAATTTGTTTTGTGTGCTTTCTTTGTGGGTTAATAAATTATTAAAGCCTTACGCCTAGGGTCATGACTTACAGTTCCTTAATTCTAAAAGCTAACAGGGTAGGGGCGTAACAATAAGCCTCAACTCTTCTAATAAAAAAGTTGTGTGCCTTGAGTAGCATTTAAAGTGGCGCTTACAGAAGATAATTATTGTAAAAGAATATAATTATGGGTATAAAATAGATAGAAATGTGAAAATTAAATGTGAACTACAGGAATATAGACTTGGATGGGAATGTATAAATGACGAATTATTAAAGGATTTACTTGAATTCGCAATTTCTATTTTTTTTCTTTTTAAACAAAGTATTTATACATATATAAATTGTTTAATATGTATAAGAAAACATGTGAATAGTTTCTATTATATCTTTAAGGTCTCTGGGGTCCTTGAAAATGTATCCAAAATGGAATTCAACTTCTTTAAATTTTGGTAGATTCAAGTTTTTAAAAGTTGTTTGTATCTTTTTATGCTCAGGGTAATTGGTAAGTATTTGTCAGATATATGTAGATAGTTAAGATAGCATACTATTTATAAGAAATACTTATTTATTAATTGGGAATACACAGAGAATAGACAACTACTCCAAAGTCGGAATAAGTTGTACGTTAATTGTTGTGAGTTAGTTTATGGCACAATTTGGTAAGTGTTAGGCCAAGTATTTGGATTAGTGCAGGAATTCTAGCTACAGCTCGTATCTTTAAGTTATAGTTACATATCTATAATATTGGCACAAGCATTATGCATAACGATGCTTGTACTATCACAAGATCCAATCCGAGAATTGGTTTGAGTTCAGAGACTTGTCGTTGCCTGGAGCTTGAGGTAACGTGTCCCGTTCTCTGCGTCCGCCATGCGAGCAATATGATCGGAGGCGGCATAGCAAGTTGTTGCTGTGGGCGTGCCGGGTCTGCTGTTGCTGCTATTGTTGTTGTTGTTGTGCATGCTGCTGCTGTTGCTGCTGAGACTGGCGTCCCCTCCATTGCCTGCACTCCTGCCGTTAATGCCCACACTCTGACGAATACGCGTGGCGCCCCAAATCAAGACAAACACCGATGTGATCAGAATGCCCAATCCTAAGCCCGGCAAAAAGCTCTTGTTGAGCGAGTCGATGATGTTGTAGCTGTGGAGCAACGTTGGCGTCGACACCTGATGCGGATGCGTTTGTTGTTGACTGCCGGCAATGCTGTTGAACTGCCGATTATTCAGCTGATAATCCTCGCCAGCAACATGCTCCACCTCCACCTCATGGGGTGTGTAGTAAGGTCTACGTTGATACTGACGCGGCACGGTCTCAGATCCTGGACTGCTCAGCTGCAATTGAGTTATGTTCGAGCAGCCAATGTTGAGTTCAGCCTTCGGACTCTGTTCCTGCACCATGACGAGGCAGAAGCGATAACTGTGGAAAAGATAACAGGTCAGTAAGAAATTTCTACAAGTACACAAAGACCTAGAACTTACCTTTCTCCTATGTCCAGGGAGGAGCTGTCGGGCACAATGACGCTGACTGTGTTCTGTCCATTGACCACCTTACTCTCGCAATGTATCTGCAAAGAATGGAACATAAGTATTATGGTAAATGATGCTGTGCATTATTAACTCACCGGAGAATTGTCTATGAGTATCTCATTGATGTTCTCCTCCTTGTAGACAAAGATGGCATCGCACATGTAATCCTTCTTGCTGAGATTCAGCAGCCAAGTGAGTATGAGGCCATAGTCCGCTGAATAGTGCAGTTCATGGAGTATAATCTGTAAATAGGCAAGCATAAGTTTAGACTAGTCTTAGGTTGTGAGCTCTCGTCAATGTCTCACCTCTTCGGACAAATCTTTGACATGGGATGAAGTCTGATTCGGTTTGGCCAGCGTCTCCAGATGTTCCATAATATTCGCATTATCTTTCTCGACATTGTCCATATCGCAGGTGAGTGTCTCCACGGGCACCTGCAACAATGGAGCACCCTCCAGACGCGGTGGCGTCACACAGGATGCACTGAGGCTGGAGGACAGTTTGGATACCTGTAGCCATTCCGCAAAAGGTCTGATGCTGCAGTCACACGACAAGGGATTCTCCTGCATCTGCAGGCTCTGCAGTTCATGAGCTCGATCCATGGCATTTCTGGCCACAATCGAGATGTCATTGCCGGCGAGACGCAGTTCACGTAGAGACGGCAGCGGTGCTATCAGATCCGAGGTGAGGGCACGCAGGAAATTGTGCGTCAGATCGAGAACAGTCAGGCGGGTCAAATGTTGCAACGAAGCACTCGAGATGGCCACAATGCCATTGTAACTTAAATCCAGAGTGTCCAGTGATCCCAATCCGTAAAATGCATGATCCTGGAGCACATCAATCTGATTGTGACGAAGTGAGAGACTCACCAGGCGGGAGAAGTTGGCCAGCGCCTTGTTCTGTATACTCTTGATCATGTTCCTATTGAGATTAAGATTCTCCAGATTACGCAAACCCGGCAACGTCTGTTCACTAAGCGGACCATTCAGATTGTTGGCCGTCAGATCAAGTTGGCGTAGTGCCAAACATTGGCTAAGAGCCTTCAGGCTTTGAGGATAATCTCCCAGACGATTTCCGCCCAGCTTTAACACTTCCAGCTTGCGAAGACTGCCGAACGTGCGTTGGGAGATGCTCGAAATTTGGTTGCTGCTCAGCTCCAGATACACAAGATTTCCCAGACTCACAAAGTCTGCGGTACCCAATGCCTTGATCTTATTGTTGGCCAAATCCAAGCGCTCCAAGGCGCCCAGCGTGGACAACGCATTCCACGGCACGCTAAGCAACGCATTTCCAGGCAAACCCAAAGCCTGCAGAGGACCCTTGATCCCAATAAAGGCGGATTTATGCACTCGCTTAATTTCCCCCGATGAGATGACCAGACCATGCAACGAGATGCCATCAAAGATCTTGGCATCACTCAGAAAGGTGACATTTCTCAGGGAACAGTCCAGCAGGGAGATGGAATAGGGAGAGCTTCTCAATCTATCCGCCAGCAACTGTAAAGAGAATCAGGTCAGAGTTGAAAATAAATTACATTTATTATTAGATAGATATGGAAATATTATAAGCTTAAATGATATTGATATTAAACTACGACTTCAATATACTTTTAAAGTTTTTCAGTACTAGTCTAGCATCAAAATATGTTAAATATAGTTCATTCAATTCCAAAAACAATAAATTTCAATAGATCTACCCACCAGTAGACCATGCAGATCGATGTTGCAACGCAGCGTGTGTGGCAAGTCGCAGCCGCATTCAAGTTCCGCATTGCGATTGCCCGAAATGTTGGGACACTTCCACTCCAGCTGGCCATCGGTGTCCACCGGCAGGGGCAACGAGGAGACTTCCTCGGCCTTACGCTTCTTTGGCGAACTCTTGTTGAAGTATTTGCCTGTGGCAAGCTTCGATTTCACCTTGGGCGTGGCAGCATTAAAGGCGGACACAGCAGCTGCCGATATCACATAAGCACTAGGCGTAGTTACAGTTGTACTAGTAGTAGAAGTTGTTGTTGTTGTTGTTGTTGTTTTTGTGGTATCCTCTAGAAGATCCTTGAGTTCATTGGCCGACACCAGCAAGATGGCCAACAATAGGAGGCAGCAGCTGTAAAGGGGGAATGGAAAAGTTTCATTAGATTTTGTTGTTGTCTTTTCGACAAGAATAAAACGCTTAAAGATAGATTTGTGGCAAATTGCATTTGCACATCTAAGTGAATTGGAATTGTGCGTTTTTTTTAGGTCAAGCGGCGTTTGACACTCTGACACACATACAAGATACTTACATTTCAAGCTACAGATGCAGCCTGAGGTACAATTACAGCTACAGATACAGATACAAATCGAGATAGTGTGTTGTGTACAATATTGCGCTGATGTGCAAGCTGACAATTTGCCAATTTAGCGCTTAACGCAATCAAAGGCGTGCGATTTATTGGATACGTGCATGCAGTGAGCGCATATCTGTGAGATACTTTTGTATCTTTATGTGAGAAATGCAAACAGAGACGACGTTTTCCAGCTAACTACGTATATTTTCCATTTTCCTAATTTTTGTACACATTATATTAGGCGAAGATCTGTCAAATACATTTGTATCTTTTGCGAGAAATGTATTAACATGATATTCTCTTAAAGATACCAATTATAACAGAGATTTTTCAATTTCCCATTTCTCAACATTATGTTGGGAAAGTATCTGTAAGATACTTTTGTATCTACAGCGAGAATTAAACCTTACACAATTTATTAATTTCCCAAAGTAACTGTAAGATACTTTTGTATTGAACAGATTCTAGCTTATGACATCGATTTTGCTTGTCACACATTTCCCAATTTTCCAATTTTCCACAGGGCAAACTGAAAGCGAAAGCGAAACGATGAACCCAAAGCGAGAGCGGGAGCAAAAACGAGAACGTAAACAACGTTGTGTTCATGTGACAATGTCTTATTGTTGTTGCATGCTAATTGAACTTTATGTTGTTGTTGCTGATGTTCCTTTTGTTGTTTTTGTTCTTGCAATGTGTGTCAATTTGTCTGCGGCATAACGAGCTCGTCAGTTGTGTCATTTGTCTAGCAAAGAATTGCGTGCGAGGCTTTAAAAACCCAGATTTCTGAAGCTACGCGTGTTTAGTTGTAGTTGGGCAGTTGCTGGGGAAGCGCTTTAGGATTAAAGTGGTCCAGGCAGCCATACCAAAGTCCAAATCGTAGTCCTAATAGTCCTGAGCATATCCTTTCAACAAATGGCTCTGCCGCATAACAAGTTCAGTGCCATTGTCCTGAACCTCGTCCTGCTGCTGTCGCTGTCGCCATCAGAGACGCAGTCCAAGCTCCTGACACGCTGCCAGCTGGCAAAGGAGCTCTTGCGTCACGACTTTCCGCGTAGCTATCTATCTAATTGTAAGTATCTAATACTTATATACCAGTTTATATACCCATAAAGAAGTATGAAGTGTGTCGCTTTGTATTTGCTTAAAATATCTCAAGCATACTTTGGTTAAAAGTATACCATTGTTGTTCTATAGGTGACATAGAAACAATCGGTTCAATCGATGTTTCTTGATATTGATAAATGGTATTTTATAAATACTGATCAAATATTTTACAAATATCGGAATGTTATATCAGATAGCTGTCAATGACAAACTGCAGAGATATGATTTGTATGTAATACTTATACGTTTCTTTACATTTTCATAGTAATTCAATTCGGGATAAGAAGTTACTCATTTCTACGTTTATCATCTAATGTTTTCTCTTTCTCTGTAGGGGTTTGCCTGGTGGAATCGGAAAGCGGCAGGAGCACATCAAAGTCAATGCAGCTGCCAAATCAGAGCGTCAGTTACGGTCTATTTCAGGTAAGAGCAACGATGTTTAGCCAACTTGTAGTGCCATTTATTTATTCCATCCAGCCAATCAACAGATTAACAGTAAAAACTGGTGTCGCAAGGGACGTCGCGGTGGCATATGCAACATTAAATGCGAAGGTGCGACAAATGAGACGAGTATCTATTGTATACATATTTAAAATATATATTTAATCCTTTATATAGAGTTCCTCAACGATGAAATCTCGGATGATTCGCGTTGCGCAATGCAGATCTTTAATCGTCATGGATTTCAGGCCTGGCCTGGCTGGATGAGCAAATGTCGTGGACGCACGTTGCCGGATGTTTCACGCTGTTAAAGCGAAACGGTTGCAGTTTTTAAAAACCTAACATATATTTTAGCTGCTAGCTTTAAGACTCGCTCATTGGTTTCATTTGCATTTTCTTCAATTATATAAACCTTAGGCGTATTTCGTATTTATTTAAGATTAAGAGTTTTCCAGGAATTCGCAAGCACAGTTCCCTTCACCTTTCTCCCTGCGCTGATAAGAGAGCACTGCTGATAAGCAAGGTGGGATCAGCTACATGTTACTTATACATATACTATATTTATTCCATGTCTGGCTTATCACTAAATCAGACAACAACAACAACAGTAGTAATTATAAAGCGTAGCACAAACTGAGCGTCAATAAGTACAAGCATTCTCTCTCTCTCTTTCTCTGTCCTCTCATTGTCGAGCTGTATTTGTTTTTGGGCAGCACAAAGTAAGAATACTTAAACATTTTAATTTTTTAGTTGCCGAGTTGTGGCCCACAGCGTCGCACATGTGAAGCGCCAGCTCTCATTGAAATCGCTAGCAAACTCGAATACAAAAGAAGATACAAATACAAAACACAGACTCAGGCACAGATACAGATACAGATACATTTCGTAGTCGCACTCGCCAAACGTGTATTGTGTTATTATTATTATTGTTATTCTTATTGTTGTTGCTGCTTCGCGTGTACTGTGTTCAGTTAATTAACAAAAGGTAAACATTGTAATTATTTTGTAATTAAGTCAAAAGCTAAAAGAAAAAAAAACGAAAACAATTTTGGAAAACTTCCCAAAAACTTTGTATGCCCGCTGAATAATCAATTTATTGTGCGAAATATTTCCCAAAAGTAATAAATAAATTACTATGCACAGCATATATTGTTAAAAAACCCACCCAACATCATTGTGAGCTCACCTTAAGTTTGTTTTGTGTTTAACATTAATTAAAACGTATTCTTCACATGCTTTTCTTTATCTTAATAATTACACACACTTTGTTCTAACAATTTGCCATTTGACAGATAGCAAAAGTAACTAGAAATATTTGAGATATCAACATCGAAGTCTTCGGGAATACAAGATAGTATATATTCCTTCCACTTCCCCGTCATATTTCACTACACCCTATTTGCTTTAAAGACAGATGTACTTGCTTGTTCGTTCTTTTGTTAAACTTTTGTTTACATAAAAAAAACAACAGCCTTAAGAGAACTTGTTGTGAGAATCTCTGATTATTATATTCACAAACTAATAGTAAGTGTTTATAATGTTTACACGGTATATACGAGTCAAGCACTCTCTTTACATTTATGACAATAAAATAGCTCAATTTTTTAGAAAAGATATGTTAAAAATAAAATACCGCTGTAGTTAGTTAGAAAAAGCAAATTTTAAGAGAATACACTTTCGACAGGGTATATTTTGACATACAACAAAACATTTGAACTCATTGACTATTCGTGCTTAGACACAATGAATGCACATAGTTAATTAGGCCTATCAAACGCTAATTCCTAGTACTGACAAATTTAAAATTTAGTTTGAAATTTAAAATATATGCTATACTCTTTAGTAAATGCAAACTGCCGGCAATGCTTGAGTTTTCATGTGCATTTGCATTGCATCATTGCTGATGTGTAGGAATCGTTTTATGGGTAGGAATGTTAAGTAAGCAAACGCTAATATTAATTTTACGTTAGCCAGTAGCATTCAGCTTTTCACACAATGTATAACATTCAGTGTAGCCATCAGCTTTCCTGCAGCACAATGTATAGCGCCAAAGCTGCCGACAGCGCATATTAGATTATCATATGCGCTCTCTTTTGCGCAAATGGGATTGTCATATGCGCTCTCGCTCTGACCAACGATTACGAAATAAGGGATTTAAACAATTTCCTTGATATCTCCTTTATTAATGGGTCAAGCGCTATGAAACTAGCATATTGCTCAGCTTTATGTTATGTTAGGCTGAGTTATCTTAAAATTTGAGGCTATGATAGTTTTCTTCGATTTTCGTGGGTGAGATATCGAAAATTGAAAATAAACTTGATCGACGTATTGCATTGAGGAACCTACATTCCAAATTTGAAGTCTCTAGATATATAGTTGCTGAGATCCACGCGTTCATACAGACGAACGGATGGATAGACAGACGGACAGGTGTCAATTGACTCGGCTATAGATACTGATCAAGAATATATATACTTTATATGGCCGAAGATGCCCCCTTATGCCTGTTACATATATTTGAATGTATTCAATATACCCTTATTAACCCAGTTTTGATATTGGCACCATATATAACCATATTTTGAATTCCCCAAACTCTATACTTTATCTAACTGAACTTTTTTCTAACGATTTAAAATGTTAAAGATTCGTTTTTCTTAAAATCCTAACCAATTACATTTTTACCTAACACTCCTATCTAGCATTTATTAAGTTAAATATGTATATCTAACAATTAATTGTTTTCTATTTAAATTCTGCTGCCAGACATGTCGAATAAATCGGAAGTGCGACTGTTGGTTTTGCTGGGACTATTGATGCTTATGCTGTTTGGGAAACACGTTGAGTCTAAGAAGTATATGCGATGTGAGCTGACCCGTGTCATGGTGGAGAATTACAGATTCCAGAAGACCCTAATGTCGAATTGTGAGTTATATTGTCTATATAAGTACTAAAATTTACTAATTCTAACATACTACATAGGGATATGTTTGGTGGAACATGAGAGCAATTTGGATACAAGAAAAATAACGAGCAATGATAACAATAGCAAAAACTACGGATTGTTTCAAATCAACAGTAAAGACTATTGCACCGAAGGACGTAAGGGAGGATTATGCAACGTGAAGTGTGAAGGTTGGTTTAACTACTCAATTAATATAATAAGTATATTCATTATGCATTATCTACCACCTCTTTAACTTCAGATCTATCCAATGATGATATTTCCGATGACATTGACTGTGCGAAGACAATTCTACAGCGTGATGGCTTCAAATATTGGAAGGGTTGGAATCGGTACTGTCGAAACACCCAAAACCTGCCCAACTTGGATGTCACCTGCAAACTGAGCCAACTATCTCCCTTTCGTAATCCCAATTCCTATTAGAGATTTCATTAGGGCTTACATTGAAGCAAAATGACTTAAGAAAGACTTTGAATAAAGTTCAAACTATGATATTTATATAATGGGAATAGTCTGTTTTATATAAATTATACGCTTAGGCTCTTAGGGTTATCATTAGGATTTCCATTAAAGCATCATTATATGGCATCAATATTATATCTTAGAAAATAGTCTAAATGAAGAAGCAAGTTTAATTAATAACAATTGTTATTATAAGACTTGCTGGTAACATTGAAAGCTATGGACATTGTTAGATAGTTGTAATATGTGGAATTTATTGGCTTTTCTTATTTAATTATTGACATTTCCAATGCAATATAATTTATTATTTGAAAACAATTATTATTTAGCCGAAGTTGACATTTTAGTGAATTGAGCTTATAGTTAAGACGTTCCTTTTTTGTGATAATAATAGAGAACACCTTTGATTTTCATCTAATTTTTGGTAATAAATATTTATCACTTTTCTTTAGATGTTATTAGATAGTTTGAATAGAAAACGCCTTTAAATTCGCTCAAATTTCCAGCTTGCCTTCACAATATTTATTTTATGTGTATTTACGTGCAGTAACTCTGGCACCACGCCCACACCTTTATTGGGCTAAGACACACACAGCCAACTTCAGTTTGTGGGCGTAATTTTTTTTTTCTACTCTGTAGTTGAAACGCCTCGGCAGTCAGAGTCGTAACTCTGGCGACATTGCAGTTCCTAGACATCTCATGCTGACTTTCTTACAGCAGTTGTTGTTACTGTCGTTGTTGTTGTTGTCAGCTGGTTGCAAGGGCGTAGGGCAACCTACGGATTTGAGTCTAATGAAATGCAGTTTGCTGTAGGTAACAAAAAAATAAAACACACTGTAGGATCTGGGCTGGGTTCTATGAACTACTTTAGAAGAGTATGCCTTCACTTTTGTAATTGATAGCCAATTCAGTTGTCTCTGCTGTTGTTTGGGTAATGCAAAACCAGCTTAAACAATTCCTGGTAATGTCTACAATATCATTTGCATTTCCGTTGCAACAAAAGCGGCATTTCCGCTTTTTAGCTGCCACACACTGCCACACAATAAAAAGCGAAACAATGAACTAATCTCGACGTTCTACAACATGATGGCCGCAGGGCAGACAGCATGGAAACGTGCAACAGCAACAGCAACAACAACAATAACAATAACGATAAGTAAGTAACAGGTGAAGCTACAAATGAAACTCAAAAATCAGAGCGTAACTACAAATTACAATGCGCAATGGCCTAACGTAGGCAGAGTTGTTGTTGTTGCTGTTATTGTTATTGTTGTTGCTGTTGTTCCATTAGAATGCGTTTTGCATATGTACGTGGTCAAAATAAATCACTGGTCACAGCAACAGCAACAAGTGTTTGCTGTTGCTGCTGCTGCGTACATTCCCCATTTGGTCAAAAGGCAGCAATAGCAACAACATCCTCTGGCTCTCTATATATCTATCTCTTTTCAGCTGCAGCTCAGTTGTCGCTTCTCCTCTGCTCTGTCCGTTGTCTGTTGTCACGCTAAACTGGCCACAACATACGGCAAACGTAATGTTCGAAACGTTTCAGTGCGTTTAATTTCCGCTGTTTTGGTCACTGTCTCTGCCCAGCTAATTATGCATAAAATGCATTGACAACAACAAGGGAACAATAAATAAAATTACAACAATACTTAACGCTGATCCTGCCTGCTGACTCAACAAGTGCTAATCGCATGTGTCTATATTCTATATATGTATATATATATATTCTATACAACAACACAAAAGCTTAAGTACTATAGATACTGTGATCCTGCAAGTGTTAATTACTTGTGAGTATATTAGTTTTTTTTAAACGCTGTCACACTGTCAATATCTGCAACTGCAAATACAATGAAAGTTTCGTTCAAATATCATTGCCTCTCTCGCTGACGAACTCAACGAAACTGTTAAGTGTAGTATGAAAAAAATCAAAGGAAGCGTTTTGCATCAATGATATTTTAGCTGTTCTAAATGGCAACTTGTTAGCCTGTTAGGCTGGCTAAGAGTTTTGCGAGTTGGCCAGCTTAGTTCTGTTTTTAGCACTCGCTCGCTAATCCAACCAACACATCAACTGAGACGACGCCAGTTTCAGCATTAACATTCTTCTGTCGCAGCTAAAAGCGTCTCCCACACACTGCAGAGTCAACAAAGTGTACCGCAAGTCGAACGGGCAATACTCTTACCAGACTGTAAGTGTACAGGACAATTCGCTCTACCAAAGACAATATTAAAAATGCATTCATTAATTACATACGTAGTTTATGTAGCTTGTTCAAATTAAATATTGATAAATATTGAAATCGTTCAAATTGAATGAAACACGATGTTATTATCTATGACGTCCGCTTTATTTTGTCTGTATCAAACGACTGACTCTGGCATAACGACCCTGTATTTCCCAATTCCATTGTCTTAATAGGTTAAAGCGAGATAGCTAATCCATCTGGATGATTAGTGACGGGAGGACACACAGGCTAGTGATGGTAGGCTATACAATCTAGTGATGATAGAGTTAACAGCGAATTGCAATGTTAACACACTATCGGCCTGCTAAAATATGCTTATTATGTTTCTGTGTTTCTAAGAAGCCATTTTATTTATGTTGCTACTTGATTTTGTAAGAATATATTACTATACATAGAATAAATTGTTTGTTTTTAGTACAATTAAATAAAAATAAAGTTTGGAAAACTGCTCTATTATCTATTGATATATTGTCAATGCATATATACTTCTTATCTTGAGACATATGTTATTCTAACTTATTTTTTACAGTCTTTATGGCAAAGTCATGCTACCCGTAGCTGCAGTAGAGTATACGATAAACAGCTTTTTGTGTGGGCGCAGTTGTAGCGCCGCTTTTGACGCCGTAGAGAAACCCATCCACAATCCACAGATCCAAATCAACTCTGGCCAAAACTGAAGCCACAACTGGCTGAAATTAAGGCACGTCAACGGAAATAAACCTTTTTTATAATTTTTTTTTGTATTTTTCTGTATGTGCACAGCAAAATGAGTCAAAATGTGTTGTTGGTAACGGCATTGCAGCGTTTTCTTTGGAATACGTCGAGGCTGTTGTTGTTATTGTTGTTCCTTGGTTGCAGACACGCTCTTGATGTGCTGATGATGCTGGCAAAAGGCAAAGGCAGTGTTCAGATACAGATACAGATACGTATGATAATGATGTTGAAACGTTGAATGGCAGCTGTGTGTGTGTGTGTAAGTGGCACCACACACAACGTGCAGCAGCTGACGGATTTTCACTCTCTTCGTTTCTCTGTCTACCAAAATTTAGCTGGCTATCATTAGCAAAAACTGATTTAGAATTTGCTATATGGAGTATGAGTTCACAACAAGCTATATTGACCTGTTGTCAATGCTTCTGGCCATCAACGATTGCCAAGCATATAGCGTTGGCCACATGCGGCGCGTTATACTTATGTCGCCCACTGTGCAACAGGCAACAACAGTGGGCAAACAGAGGCGATAATCGATGCAGTCTGCGGCACCGTCTCCAGCTGTTTAAACTGGCAAAGTTATTGAACAATTCATAATATATATGTATGTATACCCTGTAACCATTGCAGGGACTAAAGCTGTCATCTACAACTACTGCTTCAAGTTTTGGTTACAATTTAAAACTTCAAAATGCTTTTATTAACACATTTAGCTTTAAAGCAAATTGTTTATCTTTAGTCTTTAAATAAATAATATTATTTAACTTTAAACTAGTTGCAAAAACCTGATCAAAAGAACTTTCTGCAAGTTACTACAGTTACTGCAGCCAATGAAGACTGTTTAGTATGGAACTGCAGTCACATGTTGTGATTCCACAATTAATAAATACAAAAAAAAGAAACACGTAGACACACACAAGTGTACAACAACAACAATACATTGAACATTAATTTATTTCGATTTATTCTGTTTATTTTTCTTAGCATTTTTGTGTTCCCAAAATGGCCAAAAGCTTGCGATAAGCCACCGAACAATTAAAAACGCGTTTTTTTTTTGTTAGTTCGCCTTGTTTGGCTCTAACAATAAACCACCACAAAATATGTATTACTGCAACGAATAGTGCATGCTCTGTCGGCATGAAAATAAAATATAATAAGTATAAATATTTCTGTAAGTTTCCTTTGATTTGTTTTTTTTTTTTGTAACTGCAAATGTCACTTTATTGCCAAACAGTTCCTATTAAAAGTAACTGACAGACACTTGCAGCTTGCAGCAATTTGTTGCAGCTGCTGCTGCTGCAACTGAGACAACTGAACCTGTGTCGCTTATACTTCTGCCCACATTGCCCACATTAGCTAAATACAATTTGCTACTCGTAAATGAAAAAAAAAGTTGTAGCAGGCAAATTAGGCAACATGTTGCTAATAATGACAGCAACATGTTGCTGCAAATCGAAAAGGCCAAAGGCTAAATTAGACATTTCAGTGTGCTTGTGTGCCATTTTTGGCTTTTCTGCTAAATTCAATATCAACCTGTTGCTGTTGTGGCTTGTGTTGTTGCTGCTGTTGCATTGTTATCGCTTGACCAAACGCCATAGCCGTGTGCCGAAATTGGCAAGTGAAATACACTCGAAAGCACAACGAAATGAAGCTGCCGCTGGCGAAAATACACCACTCAGCATATGAATAGAAACAGCAGAAATTATTGATTGATAAAGTGAACAATTCATTAAGAAATAAGTAGAATATATATATATATATATATATTGCAGCTGCTTGTAGTTGTCTAACTAATTCATTAATTTCAAACTAAGATATCTTTAATTTGAGAAAGTAACATAGAGTAGCTTCTTCCCAAATATAAAACATCTTTTAATTAAAGTATAATTCAATATATTATATTATATATTATTCTGATATAAAGGAGAATCATTATTATAATCGAAAAAACATTTTAAATCTCTGGAGACTACCTGAAATATTCTACCCACTGCATGTGAATAATAACATATAATAATCCTCAAAATGTCCACACTTTCCCCATTTGTATGAACGCTGCTGTAACAACTTGTACATATATTGCATGTGTTGCCAGTGCACGTATGTGTTTCTCTATTATCTCAGCAAGTGTGGCAAATGAAATTTATGCGAAGCGCGTGAAAATAGTAAAAGTTGCGGCTAAGTCTGAAGTCAGGCAAAGGTCGAAATGTCACGCAACACAAATAGAGGAGGAGAGGACACACAGCCGTGAGCCGTGGCAGCAGAGACACATGTGGTTTATGTCTATAAGTAGCTGCAGTTGCTGCGGCAACCACAAAACGTGCAATAAACAAAAGCCACCGCAGCAGCAGCAGCAGCAGCTGCAGTCGCATTGAATGTGAACTTGGAATTCCAATGGAAAGGCAGGGTATTGTGAGTGGCAAGCGGCAGGAAACAGCAAAAAGGGATTTGATTGTGCTGCGTAAGGATGGCAAAGCCTTCCTTTTGTATTGTGTGGCTGCCGGCAGATTAAGACGGAAGCGGATGTTGTCCTTGCGATAAAGCAAAACAAATACAGACATTTCTCAGGGATGAAATGGCAGTATGATTGAATTACACACAAAGAATGAGAGTTAAAGAACTGGAAATTTAAATCAAATAGCTTTACTATTTTGCCAATGAGTGACGAACTAATAATTACGTTGCGAAAGGGTGTCAAAAGTTATTCAACAGATAAACGAAAGACTTAGGCAACAAACTCGAGCCAGCGTGTGTATTGTGCGCATCTGTGCTCTATAAACCAACTTAAAGTGCACAGCTTTTAATTAGTTAGTTGCCCAGAAGGCAGACTTAAATGAGCATCCGTTGGAGTCATAAATTTGACGTTAAATTACTTTTGAATGCCACAGGCAACAAGACAACATTCATATGCAAATGTTGTACACAAATAAAATGCGTTTAACCAAAAATATGCAGCCTGGCCAACAACAACAACAACGTAAATAACCAAAAAGGAACAAGAAGGTAAAAAATAAACAGAATCCAAACCAATTTAATTTAAATGAAATTCAGTTTTCGCCTGCTTCCAAAACCCGATCGAGTTCGAGGTTGAGTTCTTTACAGACCTACTAAGCTGTGCTTGTTTGCCACTGTTGTTATTGTTGTACGAAGTATTGTTGTTATTGGTGTTGCTGTAGCAGGTTCTACAGTCCATAAAATGAATGATTTGGGCAACCTGCTGCAGACAAATCCCGGCTTAAAGTCATTCCAAAAATGGTTTGTTTACCTTTCGGGATTAGCCAACTTGCCCGTATTTATCGCATTTTGCTTTGTGCTCTTTTGTATTATATATATGTATTGATATATAATTTATTGTGTATGTGTCTACATTTATTGACTGAACTAACAGACCATGGCTAAAAAGACTCAACTCGATTCTCTTCTCAATTGCTGTCACTTATTGGACATTTTTAATTGTTGAAGTGCTTTTGATTTGATTTTTATTGCTTTATGTGCAAACGCCTACTTACACAAATGTATATGTCTATATATATGTATGTGTGTGTTCAATTAAAAAGTAATTTGCCTAACAACAACCACTGGAAAAGGCAGAGAGACAAGCAGCAGCAACAGCCTCAAAGACGACGACGACGACGACACCCACACATTTCCGTTTCACGGCCCACTCTCAAAATAATGTTTACCAATTTTTGTAGCTTTTGTTGTTGTTGATATTTCTTAGCGCATTTTAATATACAGTTGAAGTGAAATAAAAAACAAGTTTGTAAACTAATTTGCCGCCGCTTGACAATATTGCCCGTAATTTTAAACTAGAAATAAATATAGATACAAAACAAAACAGACAGAGATACATATACAGATGTAGTTGCAATCGGCACAGTGGTACAATATTAACAATTAAAATACGATACATTTTAAAATAGCAACAGTTTTATATTTAAGTTTGTATTTTTATTTATATAAGCTAAACTTTTCGATATTTGACACAAATCAGAGCAATATAATATGCAAATTTTATTATGAGTGAAATTAACGCAAATTTACACATTTTTTTTGCTTTGTTAGCTTATCGAAATGAGAGCATTATTCAGGTAATAAAGATATATTTATAGCCTAAGATTCGCTTTCTGTTTGCATAATAAATACTTACTAAAAGTTGCAGGAACAATGATACAAAGTTCTGCAAGTCGTAAAATAATTAACTTATAAATATTTGATTAATTTGATGTATGATTTCAAATAGACAGAGAAACCATTTAAATATATTTAGATTATTTTAGAAATTTGACTTTTAAATAACTTAAAAAAGCAATAACTTTAGCGACATGTTTTCAAAATAAATTGTATTATATTTACTAGTTTTAATAAATTGAAAATATAACGTATGTCTGTCAAACAGCTTGATTAACTCAATATGCCCTGTGAGTGGCTAGTGAAGCGCCGCTGATGACTGAAAACCAACCCAAGTTCACAGCCCACGCCAAATGGCAGACGTCGACGTCGACGACGACGACGACGACGATGATGCCGCCAACGCACGTGCATAATGCTAAATCGCCTGTTAATTGCGACATTTTGAAAGTCAACACACGATAAAAAAAAACTCAAAATGTGTGCGCTTGTTGAGTTCATAAAAAGTCTTTAATTTTTGTGTTTTCGACTGTCAAAAATGATGAAATTTAAGCGCACGAAAAACAAATAAAATCAAAAGAAAGCCCCATGTCTAATTTCCAGATTCGTATGCATTTCTGATATCAATTGATATCTTTAAATGACGTTCAATGTGCTGCTTGTGTGGGCGTGGCAGGAGGTCGCATATTAAGTTGCGCTGCGGAAATAGATTCCACATTGACCAAAATTAAAGTTTGTTGTATGTATGATGTTGTGGCAATGCGACAAGCACGTCATACTACACACACACACACACACACACACACATATACAACTGAATGTTAGCCCACACGTAGCGCGTACATCGAGTCTCTATGAAAAGCACCGAAAAACCCACACACAAAATGCCAGCAGCCGCTTAACTTGTATGTCAAGAAATTGTTGCTGTTGTTGTTGTGCGAGTATTGGATGCTGCGGAGGAGTATGCTAAGTGAATGGCTCTAGCTTTATTTCTATCGCTAGCTCTCTGCACCAGCGAGAAATGTGCTCAGTTCATTAGCAAAAGAAAATGCCACGCCTCTCCCCGCCCACTGTGCACCACTAACTGCCACATATAAATAATTTACGCTAATTCAATGCAGCCAAAGTGTAGATCATGCCAGAGACAGACGTACAGTTATCGAATATCGACATGGTTATCGATATATATTGACAGACAAAGTGCAGATCATACAAGAGACTTTCAAATGAGATACGGACAGTTATTGATATACAGTATAATTTGCTTAGCTGCCTCGAGTACTTTGCACACAACTTCGAGGCAGCTATCTTAAAAATGCAGTTAACTTAATTTTATTTTTGGACATATTTGATTGTTAAACCAGTTACGCCCTTCGATTTTAACATCTTGTACCATTTCACAATTAAAAATGTATGTATAGAGCGAAAGTCACGATCAAAACATCAAGGAAAAAAACGGACAGCCGCAGAAATTCAAATTGCACGAGTTGCCATACTGCATTCAAATTATTTACGAAAATTTGCTTCTTTCTCAATAGATGGCGCAGCAAACTTACATGATTTTCATAGGAAACCATACATAAATACTGCCGATATGAGGCGCTTAAGTGCAAAAGGCTGCTAAGTTGGATGCACCAAACGTAATTATTTTCATACTTAAGAGATCATGATGCAGAAAAATTTAAATATCAGGCAGCTATCTTGACGATGCAGCTAAGTATCGAGGCAGCTAAGCAAATTATACTGTATATAAATATATATGTATATATATAGGGCAAACAAATGTCAGATTAATCCACAGACTACCCAATGAGATGCTGACAGTTATCGATCAACTCTATATCGACTTGGTTATCGATATACCAACATGCACTTATGTGTTACCCGCTTTACGAACGAACGCAAGTGGGCTGCGCTCCCATTGCCAAATTTGGCAACTTGTTGTGGAGCAACAACAACAACAACAACAGCCAGCAGTGGCAGTGGCAAGTAGCTGTGGCAAATAAGTAGCACAGTTGGATTTCAGTTGCGATGACTTTTCTTTCTTTGTGACTGCTGCTGCTGCAAATGATGGCTTATAAATGACGCCCACAGCTGGGCGCAAACAAAAGACTTAGGCAACGAACTTGCTCGCCACAAAGAACTACAGCAACAAAAGCAACGACAACAAACCAAGCGGCTAATGAGCACATGTAAAGCAGTAAAAAAATTATATAAACATTAATTATGTACATTTTGTTTTCTATTTCGTCTCTTTTTTTTTTGTTTTTTGTTTATATTCCCTGTTATTGTTGTTGTTGTTTTTGTCTATCTACCAAAAAAGGAAACGTTGTAGGCGTACAAAATAAAATGAAAATAATACTGTGTGTGGAACTGGAGGCAATACACACGTTTGGTGGGGAGGGCATGCTGTGAAAATTATGAACTATGTTTATGAAATTAGAAAACATAGAAAGGTTGCCAACGAGCAACAACAACAGTGGAAATGAATCGAAAGAAAGAAAGAAAACAACGACAAAGCGCTAATTGCGCTTAAACTGAATAACTGTCGATGTGTGTATGTGTGTGTGCGGAGTGTGTGCGGTGCGTAGGTTGAACAAACTTCTTGTCTGGGTCCGTTTGGAGTCATTCAAGCTGTCAGCAACAACAACAATCACATTACATTTAACTCTGTCGGTTTAGGTTTTCATTTTCCTAAATATACACACACAAACACACACACTCACGCACACACTCAACTGTATGTGCGTAATTTTGAAAAACTTTAACGCATTTTGGATTTGAAATGACAGCAGGGAGTCGCAATAATTGCCGCCGCAACGGAAGTGCGTCTGTCTGACAGAGTTAAATGGGCCCACAATAGCGTCAAAGATGACGCAACGAACATTAAGGCAATATTATATATTTAAATCAAATAGAGACAACAAATAAGTAAAGAATAAACAAAAGTAAAATCTAATGTTAAATGCACAAATGATACTTAAATAAAACGTATTTCAAACAACAAATTACTTTCAACTGAGTATACCTATCTATAGTAAGTGTTATCTATGTTGGTTCCCTATAGATAAAGAATATACTTATATACTTTTAAAAGTCTGACACACAGTAAAAAAAGCAGTAAATAAATGACAAAAATAATATATATTACGTTAACAATTTGTCACATTTGTTTAATTAATGTTAACTGTCGATTTTCGCTCGTTAAATAAGCAAATAAAGTTTTTAGTTCATAATAATAATAATTAATCTTTAAAAATATGTAACCCATAAAAATAGATAATTATTATTAATATACATTAATGCAGGTCATCTACATTTTTTTTAATTCAGCTATTAAAATATATAATTTATATTTGAGAAGATAAATTTAACTTTTTCGCCTACGGCTTAATCGACAAACGTATAATTAGAAAACAATTTGCAATTAGCAACATTTTTTTTAATCAAGAAAAAACCGGATGATAATCTTACAGATAGAGTTAAAGATCAAATGAAAAGACCACTTAAAATTCAGATCAGATCTGTTGAGATTAAACATGTGGGTGGAGGTGGAACAATAGCTATGAAGCTCTTTCATTGTTCAAAACGTAGCAAATTTTAATGGGCGAACATTTTAAATGTGTGCCAGATAAAAATGTGTAAAAAAAAATAAAAGCAGAAACGCATAAAAAGCACATAAATAAGCGAATAGGTAGATAATGTATTTATCCATAAAATTAGCTCAATAGCGTCAAGACTCACCTCAGTTTGGGCCACATTTTGTAGACGGTCTGTTTATTTTAGCGTTGGGATTTATCAGCGTGCGAAACTTAAACAGAGAGGAGTTCGCTTTGTGGCAAATTTATCAGTCGAGAAGTTGAGCGACGTTTATAGATCGACTAAGACAATAAACCGTATTAACTTGGCCAAATGTATTGTCTACCTGAGAGCTGAGAAACGGTTTCTGCTCCAGAACGTAAGTGCTTACTTAAAATGCGATTAAGATCTTTACGGTGCACTGGGTCTAGCTGTAGGTAACAACTCAGTTGACACTGCTGGACATGGACATGACGCACAAGCACACACACAAACCGAGACACACACACACCGAGACACACTCAAATTTCATTCATGAAAACGCTGTAGAAGTACAATAATCAAATACGCCTATCAGCAGCAGACAGAAGACAAAGAGCCGGAAACGGATGCGACGTCGCGTTGATGTTGATGCCTTTTGTGTACTCGTATTTATGTTTAAGGATTCTAGAGGGATGACGTTTGCTTGCTGTGGCTCGTTCAGGTAGGCGTAACAACAACTGACAACGATTCCCGACGGCATTCACCACTCTGAATTGTCAAATTAACATTTGCATTTCACGTTTTGTCAACTGTGCACAGTTTTCATATCGTAAAGCGAATGACTGAAGCAACGAACTTTGCACTGCTGCACTTCTGTTTGCATTGACACAACTGTTGCAAGAGGCGGCGGCAACACACACGTAGTAAGTAGATATGAAGTAAGCGAAACAGCAAAGCAGCTGCCACCACAACAACTGATCGCGCCGACGACTAAAACTCGACTGAGCGGAGCCCAATCGTTTCGGCAGGCAGACAATAGTCAGCTCTCAGGTAAACGAGTCTCAATGATTCGTTCATTTTCATTCACAAATACTTGTCGGTTCGACTTCGACTTCGGCTTCGACTGCTGCTGACTCAGACAAACGACAGTACGATACGATGACCAGTTCGCCCGCCTCTGCAATTGTGTGGGCAGCAGCAGAGTCAACAGAGTTTCAACAGGCATTCAATTGTACAAACAGTCGGCAGACAATTCTATAAACTTGCCAGGCATGCAGCTTGCCAAAGATTGCATGCCAACCATATTTGGCCAAATAGGCGACAGGAGTGTAACCCAAATTCTGTATGAAAACAGAAAACAGAAAACTAAGGCCAAGATCGTTCAACGTTTCAACGTTCAGCTGGAAAATAAATAAATCACAGCGAGAAAAAGTTCTCACACTCGCGGCAATTGCATGTTGGTCATGCTGGCCAATGTTGACCATGTTTTGACCGGTGGCTGTTTGATTTTCACATATGATGTCTGCCGCAAAATACAATTTTCTTCGTTTTATATATTTTTCCGTTTATTCTTGAGGCGTGCTAACTGCTAACTAGACTCTAGACTGGGAGTAGCGCACATCTACAAATATGGTGAGTGGAAAACGGGTTACGCGCCGACTGTTGGTGCAATGATTAGTACGCCGTGCGTATTGTGTTAGATTCCATGGAAGCGATGTGTTCGCATTAACTGCATTAAGTTGCGTTATTCTCCAGCGTCTCTGTCTTGATGGGCACCAATGAGGGCGGTATGTTTAGCGTCTTGCCCGGACAGGCGGCCTCATATTGATGCTTGAGGCTTTCCATTTCGTAGATGCACGTGGACAACGCTGTGCGCAGCTCGCAGAGCAATACCATATCCGAACGCAACTCATTAAAAGATGTGCAAATGTCCTCCGTTGGTGGCGGAGCGGGATCTAAGAGGGGAAATCAATTTTGTATTGAGATTCTGCATTTATTTACTAACAAACTGTGATTACTTACCAACTTTGAACTCCTGTATGGCCTGCTCGAGAGCTTTCACCTTGCGCTGTCCTATATTCGCTGGCAATTTCATTTTCTGTGAACGCAACGAAACCCCAGAGCCTCGGAGATCGGCAAACTTGATGCCGCTGCTGCCAATTTCAATCGCATTTACCACAGAGTCCACTTTGGAGGGTCGCGGCTGATGATGCACCTTCTTTTTATGCAGTTTCTTTTCGTATTTGCGTGTGCTTGGCGTATTAGCGGCGTGCTCGTTTTGTTGATCCGCCTGGGAGATCAGTTTCTGTAGATCTTGAGTCTTGCGTTCTCGTTCCTTTTTACGTGCTTCGATCTTCTTCATTTCGTTTATAAGCATTTGCTCCTCCTCCACCTGCTGTGTCGTGCGCTTAAAGAGCTTCTCTAGCTGTTCCTTTCGGCGACGCTCGTGCTCGGCGTCATATGTAAATGTTTTCTTCTCGTTTGACTGATTCTTAGCCTTGGCAAGCAATGCAATCACTTCATAGTAACGCTCCTTCAGCTCTTCTACGGTTTTGGTGCCATGCTGCTGACGATTCCAACGATCCGCCATGACAATGAAGCGCAGATCAAAGCTGTAAAGAGTTAAGGGAATATTAAAGCCTGTTTAAATGTTTAAACTATGCCACCGCTTACCGTCTGGCCAAATCGAACAGATGATCTGTCTGCACCTTGCTCCAGTTTTGTATGTTGTTGCGTAGATGTGCATTGTACTCTGTCATTGTGTAGGTTGGAATCTCCAGTTGTTTATTGAACTTGGCGAATGGATAGTCTGTTGAATCATCGCTGACACGTTTCCAATGATGGAATACGGCCGCATCGTTGCGCGCAGGATTTGAAAACGGAGCCCATTCCCATTTGCGCACCTTCTTCATGCCCAGGCGGGCCTTGTTCTGTTTGTAACCAGCACCGATGCCCAGTGCCGTGTCCGTGGGTAGCAATGGTGGTGCATCCTTCTTGTCCGTGTAAAGCAGCGCGAACACCTCGCGATGCATTCCCTCTGGACGCCGGGAAGCATGTTTCGTGCTAAAAGATTCATCAATATGTAAAAACTTTGTTATTGTATGTGTATGCATGTGTGCTGGCTTTGCTTACCGTTCGAAATTACGCTTCTTTGTGGCGAGGAAGGAGTCTCTAGTAATTTCTGGCGTATTGGCACGCTCAATGTCCAAAATATCACGCACATCACCCGACATAATGTTTAATATTTACGATATAACAAGTAAAACACAAACTAACAAATTAATTGTGTACTACTTGCTTTAAGTGCTGGTTAACGTTGCGTCAATAATGGTGGCGGTAAGTCGATAACTGCATAGTGAGAAACGGCAGACAATTCTGTTAGTTATGAGCCGAGACTGTTATGTGGAACGCGGAACCACTAAGTAAATAACTACGGCAATTGATATGGTACATTTGAACTATTGTACCATTTGAAAAATTGGTACATTTCTTATTCGTTGGATACTGTGAATAAAATGTTCAAAAATCGTAGTTTATTATATATTATTAAATTTAAATTGCCTACAATTAAAAATATAGTTAGGATACACAATAAATATTGTGGACAAAAATGTATTATTCAAAGCGACATATTGCTTCGATAATGTTGGCGGTAGGTCGATAGCTCTTTTCAAATAAACAGCAGTCAATTCTGCTATGTTAAAGGCGCCAAACTGTTAAGTGGAGAGCGCAATTCTGTTAGGTTACGACAAAACAAACGTGCTCGCAATTCGCGATGTTGTTTTTCTGTCCATCTTGCGGCAACATATTAATTATCGAAGAGGACACCTCGAGCCACAGATTCACGTGCAACACCTGCCCGTATATATCCAAGATCAGTCGCAAGATATCCACCAAAACCTATCCCCGTCTCAAGGTAAGATATATAAACAAAATGGAAATGATGCAATTTCGAATGTTGTTGACGTTTCGTTTTCTTCCTCTTGACAGGAAGTTGATCACGTTTTGGGTGGCGTTGCCGCCTGGGAGAACGTCGACTCCACGGACGCTGAGTGCCCGGCGTGCGCACATAAGCGCGCCTACTTTATGCAAATACAAACACGTTCCGCGGACGAACCGATGACCACATTCTACAAGTGCTGCAATCATCAGTGCGGTCACAACTGGCGAGATTAGAAACAAATGCGCTGTCTACAAACTCTGCTACTAAGGCGCCTCCAGTCCAGTCGCAGCACAATGCAACCAGAACCAAATGCCACTCCCATCTGTCCAGTGGAGTCACCGGAAGCTCTGAGACTGGCCGAGCAATGTTTACATCTCGGCAAGGTTATAGCCCTGCCCACGGACACGGTATACGGTTTGGCTTGCGATGCCAACAACGAGGAGGCCATACAACACATGTACGAGGTTAAGGGACGCGACGAACACAAACCGGTGGCTATCTGCGTGAACAATATTGCTGCACTACGTCGCTTTGGTCAAGCCAACCATTTGAGTGACGAGCTGCTAACTCGCTTGCTTCCGGGGCCGCTGACCATCGTGATTGAGCGTACGCCGCAGCTGAGCAATCGGTTCCTTAACCCCAGCACCAGCAAGATCGGCATACGCATACCCGACTTCAAATTCATACGCGATCTTTGCGCCACGTGGCACGAACAACCGCTGGCGTTGACCAGTGCCAATCGCTCCAGTGCACCCAGCAGCCTCCAAGTTAGCGAGTTCCGATCGCTTTGGCCACAACTGGGCGCTGTCTTTAATGCCGGACGCATTGGACTCACCGAGGAACGACGCTTGGCCTCAACTGTGATCGATCTGGTTACGCCCGGACGCTACGAAATTGTCCGTGCCGGCGTGGCACTCAAGGAGACACTGGAGGTGCTGCATGAATACGGCTATGTGGCCAAGACGCAGATTTAATTAAGAGTTAACACAAATATAAACATACATACGTTAAAACAATGTTTCTACTTTATATATCGTTACAATTTTGAACATGATTTGTGCTTGGTGAACAGCACGAGGATAATATTAAAATATATGATCACACACACATATATGTACAAATAATGCGACTACTAAATGGAACCAGTCTTCAGACTAGTTATAGTAACTAGCCTTTGCCACCTGTATTGGTCGACGGCGCCTGGGAAGCTCGTTCTTAAGCAATCTCCATCGTTCGGGTGGCCACACAATCGCCACGGCACGGGCGGACATTAAGCCGAGGGCCACGGGACCGAAGGTGTTGCTGTCCAGCGAGTGTCCAGTGTGATCTCCCTCTACCCAGCAATGACCATCCGGTACACGAACAATCTCGTGCTTGTAACCCAGTGTGGAGACCACATCTCCCTGCATGCCAACCACACGTTTAATGATCTTCTGCGCCGGATCCTTGGGCGAGATCAATGAGATTATATCACCCCGCTCGACGGCACAGTTGTGTATTCCCCAGCGCAGCAGAAATACGTAATCGCGTTCCTCGGCGACTGGATTGAGAGCGGGTTGCATGGATGTGCCTTCAATGAAAGGTGAATGAATGAAAGTGTGCCCAGTGCTGGCAGCAAACTACTATACTTACCATCGACCCTGGCCACATAGCCCACGCAGTCAAGGAACGTTATGCCCAGTGGCAAACCGTATAGTAAGGATCTACCAAAGCGACGAAATGCCATGACGGCATGGCTTTGTGTCAAGTTCGGGCGATGCGGGGACTTTTCAACTGGTGCCGGGGTCTTGAGATTGTCTGTCTGCACTATATACCGCTATTACATGTATATGTACACATATATAAATATACAATTAGTTTTTGATACGCTTCGTAAGTGAATACTATTAAATAACATTAAATACATACGCACACACACAGAACAGCTGTTTCCAAACTATTTTGACATTCACATTCATGCGCTACACACAGGGTGTTTGGGTATTCGTATACGATGTTTATTAAATGTACATAAGTCAAGTGGATGATAGATACTATTATTATTACAAATCAAATTCCAGCTATTGTACTATGGTGACAGGTGTTTTGATTTTGATTTAATTTTGCAACTGCAACTGGAATGTGATTGGATCAATTGACCCATCATCTCAGCAGCCTTCCAGCTCACTCGGAATAGGAATATCATTCTGTATGGCAAACTGCAGCAATGCCTTGTACTTGTTCTTCCAATTGCCGACATCCAGGCGTATTTGTTCGTTGTCTTCGTGCATCTGCTCCAGTTCAGTCCATTCGTATGACTTTTTCGTCTCCAGTTCATCCTTTTGTTCGATGCGCTTGATCCGACAACTGGCCGCGTAGCCGCGATTCTTGAGTGTACGACGCCTCTGTTTCATTCGCACAATTTCCTCCCGGTTGAGACCACGCATCTTCAGTGTTCGGTTCAGATCTCGCACGGAAATAGTAACAAGCTCATCGTCCGTAATGTCGGGAATTGGACATGGCGAAAGTGGTGCCTGCAAACAATGCAAATCATGAAAACTGACATTAAATCGAACTGCAGCTCTTTTTACTACATCCACAGTTGTGCACATACCAAAGACGACTTTCTCTCACGCTTGGCATCCATAATGCATTAAATATAGTTTGTAAACAATAGCAAACAAATATTTATTATAAAATTGCGTATTTTTTTTGCGTCTGACCATTCACGGTGAAAACAAGTACTTGTAGCAGTGTGACCGTGTCAGACTAACCTTAAAATATGCAGCAATAGACCAATTAATACACTATATTTATCGATATATATCAACAGCCCAAGACACAACTCTAAAAGTCAGTAAGGATAAAAGGAAGAAGAAATCGCATTAGAAGCCGATGTCAATCTTACTGAAAAGTTCTCCATTTTATTTTTCACTTGATTTATCGCTATGAATTCGGCCGTAATTTACAACAATGTGCCCACGCCGAGTTGCACACAAACACCGCTTTCGGTTGCAACTCCAGATGGCGGCATACTTTATACCGGCTTCAAATGCATCAATTATATTGCGGCAGCCGCCGAAAACGAAAAGGAAGCGTCGGCTGTGGATGTGAAAACCATGTCGACGCGCATAACTGTTAGTGCTCTCGACGTCAGTCCACTGTGGGGACAAAAGAACACCAGCGAATTATCATTATCGTCGAACTGCAGCAAGCAATTCGCTATTGTCGCCGAGGACCTGAGCGTTCAAGTCTGGGATTGCGTCCTTGGCGAGGCCATCATGGGACACAAGGCCCATCAGCATCAGCGCGAGGCTCGTGATGTGCGTATGAATCCACTGATAAACGTGCTCATGGGCTACATATCCAATGGTAATATTCTGTCCATGGATGCAAGTGATTTGATCATTTACTGCGTCGCCTCGAACACTTATTGCCGGCGTCCGACTTTTATATCACCACGGAACCATCAACTGACTGTGCTACGCTGCTCGCCCTACGATGAACACATCTTTGCTCTGGGTACAACATCTGGCTTCGTCATGGTCTGTGATATGCGCAAAATGAGCATCCTCTACAAGTTCCCTGGCCAGCAATCGAGCATTCGTGGCTTCGCCTGGCGGCAAATGTCCTTGCGCAATGAAGAGTTAAATGCTGGCGAAACAAGTGAACAATGGCGCAGCTCAGCAGTAGCTCCACCATCAAAAGCCGATTCCCTGGAACAAACAGACAAGAAGTCGTCAAACTCATGCGATGATTTCGTGGGACTCGAAAAACCAACTGATAAAGAGTTAATGGAAGCTTGCGAGGGCATGAAGACTAATCCAAAGCGTAACCCCTCGAATGTGTCCAAAACTAAGTTGGGCAAAGCGCCATTAAGTAAATCCAAAGCAGCTGATTCCGATGACATCTTTGATATATACAACACAGATCATCTAGAGTGTGAATTCGGTGCACCTGCTCGCCAGCCAGTCAAGAAGTCTTCCAACTATGGCGACGATTTTGTGGGCCTTGAGAAACCCACTGACAACGTGAACCTGGATTTCATGGAGGCCTGCAAAAGCATGAAGGAGGATCTAAAGGTGCTTAGTTCGAATGAGCCAGATGAACCCAAATTGGAGGTCACTCTGGCTGATTGTCACACGTCAGAGAAGCGTCCTGCACGCAGCGACAGCAGCAACAATTCCCAGAAAGAAGACAAGAGTGGAACACTGGTGAGCACATCTAGCGAGGGCAGCCTGGAGGTCATACATTTCAGTTCGTCCAGTGATGATGCCGTCATTGTGGACGGTGAGGCTGCCAAGCCCAAACGCGAGGTGCTACATCATATTTATCATCAGGCCGAGGTGCACGATGCTCCCGAATCGGTGCAGTCGATTAAAACACAATCAAAGCCACAGCCATGTGCTAAACTTGCCAAGGCTTCCAGCATTGAGATCTTAGGGAGAGAGGCCACAGAGACGCAACCACGGCCAGACATTCTGTTGGCTACCCTTAATGACAACGATGTAATCATGATTTTCAACACGCTTACGGGCGCACATTGCGGCAAGACTTACAGCAAAGGCAATGCACAGGGTACGTTAAGAGTTCGCTAATGTAAACAGACAGAGATAGTTAACAAGTTTTAATCTATTCCAGGCAGATCCAAAGATATTCACTGGCTAAATGACAACACAATTGTGTGCCTAACTCGTCAACAACTTGTCTATTGGTCACTTGACTTCGATTCGAAGATGCATCGCTATAAACTTCAGAAGAATCTTATATACAAGGGCACGGCACCGGAGATAATCACATTTGCACCCAGTGTTGACGACAGCCGGATTTGGCTGAGCATGAGGAATCGTCGTGTTGGCATTTTAAATCCCAAAACTGGAAATCTAAGCGCTCTATACGGTTGTTTGTCCTTTGGCATACGTGCCATTGCCGAGTGTCCTGATGATATGAATAAGTAAGTTAAATATTTAACTGCTTAAGTTGATACTAACTCATGATTTCTAGAAAACAAAAATGAGTACATATAAATAAGTAATTTCTGAACATATTTAACAACTAAACAATTACAAAAGTAGTTTAGAATATAGAAGAACTCTACAGTTGAAAGATTTAAGTATTGGTAACCACATTAAGCAAATTGAATCAAAGTATAAACAGAATTTAAGCTATATTTCGCTTTTTTCTGCCCCACAGGATTGCCCTTGGCTGCTCGGACAAACGCTTGGCTTTATTCGACATATCCCAGCTGTCGTCGAAGTGTATTCCCATTGAAGTCGTGCATGTAAATTGCGCTGTCTACACGCTGGCCTGGAGTCCAGACTCCTTGCAGCTCGCCTTTGGCACCAACGATGGCGTGGTAACTGTCTTTAAATACGATTTTTATTTATTAACGAATGGAATTACATGAAAATATACATTTCAGGTGGGTATTCTTGATGTGGAGAGCATGAGAGTGAGAACAACATTTCGTACCGCTTACAAGAAGGAAGTATATTCGCTGATGTGGCATGATAATTACATATATTTCATAGTGAATCGAATGCTGGGCGCCTACAACGTGCAGTCGAAGAAAGGCAAGTAACTAGGCTCACATGTGTTGGCGTGTATTGTAGGCCTGGCTTTGAGCATTGCGTTGACCATAGCTGACTTTGGTTTGGGCGTCACGTGTCTGACACTTGCGTATTTCGGCCAGATGTATTGTCTCGCGATGATAATCCCAGGCATTCCATGTCACATTGATCCAGTTGGAAGGCGATAGATCGTTTTCAGTTACCATTTCGGTTTGGCTTTGAAAATCAATTTTCTTCGGCGGCTCAACAATCGCTGGCTGCATTTCTTTGGCAATCAGAATGTCATCCAAGTTGAAAAGCAGACAGAGATTGGCGCTGTTGAAAATGGCCTGCCTAAAGGCGGTAATAAAACGTTCAAACCATAACTCGCCAATGCGTGCATATGTCTGATCCTGAAAGCCAAATTTAATATCCAGATTCATGCAGAGATTGCGAAGCACCTTCGCTGGCAACAGCAATCCATTTGTCACCGCCAACGTCAGTCCACAAAACTCTTTGATATCAGCGTTGGCGAGACTGCAAAAGTTGGCATCCGAATGGAATTCATTCAAGGCCGCAAAACGTTCGTCGTAGGTGCGTTGATGTGGCACCTTACGACGATGGGCCATCACTTGAATCTCCGCAATGATCTCATCTGCCAGTTCCTCCATTGATTTGGGTACCTGCAACTCCAGTTGCTCGCGCAGTTTATTCAGCTCCACGATGTGATTGAAGTAATGATTCAGATTGCTCCACACCTTCGATAGGTACACAAAGTGTGGCTGCAAAATTTTATGATTTAGCTGAATCTTTTCTTTATCCAATATTTCATAGATTGTTTTAGAATACAACCTTACAATTAATTTATCCTAACTTTGCCTGTCTGTCTTATTAATCAACATCTTTTGAGTACTTACAAAAACCAGCTCCGACTCGATGGCGGTGCGCATGGCCAGCGTTTCGTTGATTTTGGACACTACACAGTCGTAGCGATCTTTCTCCACGCCCACAAGATATACAGTATGTTCATAGCTTTGCTTCAACGCCGTCAGACAACGTTGCAGCATAATGAATGTGATTGTGAACTGATTAATGCGCTGCAATTGCTCGAGGGGCACACGATAATAGAGCATTGTCTCCTTGTTATTGAGCTCCAGTTGTTCGCTGATTGCCATTTGGCAATTGACACTCAAACCCTTCAGTCGCTCCAGGATTTTATCAAAAGCAGCCGAAGTGTTTGTCTGTGCCATCTCCAGATCGCTGATCACTGATGGAACCCAATTAGATCAGGATTCGCGTTGAAATACAACTAGTAAACTTACCGAAACGCACATTTTCGCGATCTCCATCGGGCCCGTCGCTGTTAAAGATGACAATTCCTGCAACGGTGGCCGCCAATCGCTGCAGATACTCCTGCCGATGGTACTTCTTCTTCAGCACATAGTTTTGAAGATCGCTGCGACCGATGACACTGTTTAGAGCCTGTGCCGTTAGCTTGAGCAGCACATGATTCTTGGGACTGCCCAGATGATAGCTGGCCACGATAAAGACTTGCATCTTGGCAAACAACTGATCCAACTGCAGTTTGCTGCAAGTCTCCGGATACTGTAAAATGTCATCAATAATCAGCTTGAGTTCCTGCTGGAACTGCTTCTCATACTGCTCCCGCACATAGGACAATTGTATGCCATATCCCTTTTTCATAATCCACGACATACGCAAGTTGGCCATCGTTGTATCCTTGGGATTTGCATAACTTTCCACGATGCCTTCGACAAACACGTGGACCTTACACTTGCTCGGATCATTCAGATCTGCCTTCAACAGGCCAAGTCGCATATCCCGCACCAATAGATGCACCGTAAACATGATAAACTTTTCATCCACCTCAATGTCGCGTTCTCTTAACCTTATCATAATACGCTGGGCAATCTCATTTAAAGTCTTCTGATGTGGATGCGACATGATGAACACAATCGTCTACCTTTAATTTAAATTTCTTTCGATTTGCGTAAAAAAGAAATATTTTAATGTAACGTAATTTATTTGCTTTTAGGTTGTATTTTAAGTAAGGAGTTTGTTATTTCAACAGTTGACATGTTGCTCCTGGTTACAGTTTGGTGTTGTTCCCTGGACTCTAACATAATGTTATAGTTAACAGACTACTGTTATAGTGACCACTTGTTGAATTTAAACTCTCTACTGTGAATACGACTCTGATATTGTAAAATTTATGTAATGTAACATAAAGTTACAGTTACAGTGCTGTTAAACTTCTCTGTTATTGTAATATCTATATTTTTGATCATGTTTCTAATTAAATATTCCACATTAATATCATCCTACAGATCCCATCATTTTTCCCCAGATCGACCGTGCCAGTTATCTATGCCTTCGTGACATGTTTCTCTTCGTCGGCACAGAGAATGGCTTCCTGCAGCTGTATGAACTCATACCTGGTAAGGAGTTAGCCTACTCGTCGTGTGTGCGTCAGACGGCACTGTTGTCGCGCTATGTGACGGATATTGCCTTCAATCCAATCGAACGCAATCAGTTTGCTGTTGTCGGCCATGACAAACAGCTGCACATAATGGAATTTCAGCCAAAGCAACGTGGATGGTTGAAGTTGCAAACGTTAACGGCCAGCGATGCAAAGGCTTCGATTGCCTCGGTTAAGTGGAGCAATCTGCATTCGCATTTGTTGCTCAGCTTTCACATTGAGGGCAAGGTATGTTTGTGGAACATCAAGGAGCCGGAACAGCCGCCATTGACCATCACCTATCATTGTCCGATGTGGTGCGGCATGTTTCTGCCCTCCGACGAGAACGTTATCATGTGTTGCGGCAAGGCAGTGTCCCTGGAACAGATCAGCATCAAAGAGGCTTTGATGAAGGGCGAAAAGAATATCAGTTCCAAGAGCGATGCTCTACTCAACGTTAAATGGGCCAGCAAATCCATGACTCAACCCTTGGGTGCAGTATTAAGTGCATCGCAGAAGAAGCGTGAACGTCGCGACAAACGCAAAGCCGAAGCACAACTTCAGTCCGTTTATCTGGAGAAGACTGAGCCAGCGTTGGACACGAAGCAGCCACCAATTGAGGATATGCTAGATGCACTCAGCCTGGACACAAAGAAAGCAGCTGCCATTGAGTGCAGCAAGTGCAAGGAGCTAAAACCGGACAATTTCTTAGGCGTAAGTTGAATATGCAAGCCACAAAACTTCCATTTGCTGACCATGATTTCTGATCCTTTACAGCATAGCCGCAGCTGTCTCTGTCTGACGCAGAAGGAGCTTAACAAGTATGCGCTTGAGAAGCTGGCCATTGTGCTCACCGAGGATGCAGCCAAAATAGATCAATCTGTGCTCATGTCCAAGCTGTTTAGCACCAAGGTAATGGCCAAGGACTTGATTGCCACCGAGTGTAAGTCTCACAATTGAGCAACTAACTAAGTGAGGTTAATATTGTGTACATTCCACGTTTCAGTGACAAATCTAAAGCATTCCAATAACAAGGACATTGCCCCGCTTTGTCTGTCTGTTGCCACATTTAAAGTGCGCGAGGAGTTGCAACAACATATCGATAGCAAGACACTCAACGAGTGGCACGTCTCCTTGGCGCCCACTGTCTCCTATGTGTAAGTGAAGATCAAGCAAGATTGCGAATCTTAACTCGTCAAATTGTGTCTCTAACTTTTGCAGTTTTTGGCAGAAATGCTGCAAGGCCTACGCTTCGCAAATGGAAGAACAGGGCTTCATTCTGCACGCTGCCACATATCTTTCTGCAATTGATATGCAATTGGAGTCCATTAATTTGTTGCTCAAGCATGAATACTTCAGGGAGGCGTTGGCCAATGCCAGAATCCATCTGCCAGCCACAGATCCCATAATCAAAACTATTATCAACAGTTGGCTGGAACATCTGGAGAAAACGGGCAACTTTGCAGCTGCCGCATTGATGTGAGTCCCCTATTCAGTGAATTCCAGTTATTAGAATAATCTTTTAATCTAATCCCTTCTAGTTGTGTGCTGGACAATGAAATGCTGCGTGGCCTTACGTATCTGCGCAAGTTCCGCAACTGCACCCCGGAAATAGCCGATCTCATGGAGCAGATCAAGCGCATTGGTCAACTGGGATCACTGTTCGATGATGGTTGCTTGGACAAAGCAGGGAATGGTTCAACCGAAAAGGAACTCGATATACAGGAGACAAACTAAGGAATCTTCTAAACATTCAAAGAGAAGGAAACTTTTCCAGTGGCCAAAACACAACAGGCTGTTCTTAGTTTTAGTTTAGATTTAATTACAAATGAAATGAGCTTCTACAGGTGTTAACATTAATTAAGATTTGATAGATGTGTTAAGCCAGGCAGCTAAACCAAAATATTTCTAACAATACAAAAAGAAGTATCATTTATTGATTTAATGTGTCATCTGAGTTGAAAACAGTCAGAAGTTGAAGTTAACAATAGCTTAGGTTAAACAAATTGATTAAAGAACAATGAATTATGATTTCAAATCCATTTTAATACCGTTGCAACTTTCGTAAAAAAAAAAAACAGAAAAACGTTACAAGAATTTATACGAGTTACAAAACAAAAGTGTCCAAGGCAAAGATTTTGTTAGTAAAGATGCGTAGAAAGCAAATAAAAAGATACAACATTTGAACATATATTTTTTTTAATTAGAACAACCTTTTTACAGACGCGGCCAAGAAACAAATGTGTTACCGTTAGCCAGCTTGACTTGAGTATTGTTTTGGTTTTGGCCCGACGAATCAAATTATGCAAATGCAGAAGAGAATGACCCTCTCCGGCGGCGGCAACTAGAAATTAAGTTTATTTTTAATTGTTCGAACTAAGGTCTAGGGTTCGAGCGAAGTCTGCTGCACAAAGAGGAGCCGCAGCGAAAGAGAGATAGAGAGAAGAGAAAAAACAACAAAAATAAATATGATAAGTATTTTTTTTTTATATTCATACGCAGCGACGCAGCTGAGACGCCACAGCGGCGGCGTGAACGGCAAGCTGGAGCATGTTTCAGTTGTTGAGCAGCCGCTGAGCTCAGCTGACGTGACGCGTCGAGTTCGACTTCGAGTTCGTTGCCTAAGTCATTTGATTTTCACTTTTAACTGTTTAAAAGCGCGCGCGCTGCTTAAACCGTTAACCGTTAAACGTTACGGTGCCGCCAGTGAGTGTGTGTGAGTGTATATCTATCTATATATTGTTATTGTTGTTGTCGTTGTTCTTCTCACGTCTCAATTAAACTCGGACTTGACCCAGAGCTTTGTTTTGGCCAACGTTGAATGTTTGACCGTTGTTCGACAATTAAACAATAACAATTACAACAAACAAACGAAATCATAATTATGTTTAAGTGCATTTCGCTTTTAGCTCAAGTGTCGCGCAACAACAACAAGTACAACAAATGAAACACGTTTAATTAACCGAGCTTCGTTGCTAGTAAAAGTGTTAGAACAAGTGCGAGTCTCTGGCGGGCGGTTGATTAGCTGTTTCTCTGTCTTTCCGTTGCCATTTCCCTGGCACACATATGTCATCAATTGATGTCTGTTTCTTATGCCCGCATACTACAACAACCAGCATTTGCATGTGACAACGACAACTATGGCAAAAGCAACGACAACAACGAAAACTAAAACTGCGACTTCTCCCTGAGCATGACTCAACGTTGAACAATTTTGTCGCTCGCTGTTATACCCTCGCAGAGGGTATATAGTTGTGTGACGCAATGTGTAACGCATGAAAGAAGGCGTGGCAGAACCCAGACAATATATATATTGTTGATCCGAACAACGCACTGAGTCAATATAGTCATGTCCGTCTGTTTCTAGATAAACTAGTCTCTCAACAACATGCCGGAAACAAATGGGACAGTTAACTATACAATATAACTGCCATCGGAGCAATCAATCAATGTACCTTGAGATATATCAATAAAACGCATGTATACATCCCTTGGCTAAACTCGAAATACTATATATATAGTTGTCATTGAAACGGTCGGTCCCAAAAACAAGTTCCAGTATAATAAACAACGTTGATTCTTTAAATATCTGAACAAGACTCAACAATTGTGTTAGAATTTACTCTATGTTACTTTACACTGGAACTTTCTTGCATATCTACAGAGTATTATATCTTCGGCGTGCCGAAGAGAACTTTCCTTTCTCAGTTTTTTTTTGTTTTTTGTGTTTTTTTTTTTTGTACTGGGAGTGGATGTGAGATCTGGGGCCGGGTTGGGCCTGTTGCGCATGTGAAATCATTTCTTGCTTCAACGATAATTTCTACAATTCGTGTGTTTGTCTTCTCCCCCAGTTGTTGCTGCAATATACGCCGGATTAATGCCAACATCCCGTCTCCCCGCTGGCATCAAGTGAAAGGTAAAGCTATCTCAATACAATACAATTTTTATTGCATTTTGAAACGCATTCAAAACGGCAACGCACTCAAAATGTTGCTTTTATTTGAATTGTTGTATTATATATTGAATTCCTTAAGTTACGATTATTTATTTTTTAATTTGATTTGTATTTTTTTATTTGATTTTTGCTTTTGCTTTCGACATTATTATTATTTGCATAATACTCGTAGTTATTTCGCCTGCATTGTTGTCTATTCATGCATTTGCTTTGATCATGCCATTTGTTATTGTTAATATTACTTATGCCTACCATTATTGTTATTGTTACTACTATTAATGTTTTTGTGTTGTTGTTGTTGTCGATGCTATTGAACTCGCCACAGTCACACGCCACGCCACGCGGCAAATGCAACAGCATTTAGTGCCGCGACTCGTGTGTAAGTATAACAACAGTCTCTGTCTGCTTTGCTCTGCAATCGTCATGAATAATAATAAAATTAATATATAATTTCAACAACTCACACACACACGGGCAGAATACAATGCAAATTGTTGCTGTTGTTGTTGTCGTTGTGTTTCGAAATATTGAGCGCGTATTTCACAGCAATTTAAGCGGAATCTACATAATTTTGTAATCCCAATCCCTCAGTCACCACATGCACAACTCTTAACGCTTTTTTCTCTCTTAACTCTTTAGGCTGTTGAAAGGCGCCGGCAAGTGGGTGTGGCAGTCAAGGGCGCGCTTATTTCTTACACTTTTATTTTGCATATATCCAAGCGAATGCAAGATAGAGTATACATTTTGAGTTATGGACATTAAGACTTGTTTATAGAGTTGGCAATCAGATTTATTGACAGAGATGTATATTTTATGTGGTGGGGATCTCTATTAATTCGTTTACACCCTTCTATTATTATCTGAGCTGTGTATTTTGAGCCATATAATATGTAAAACTCTTTGATTTCCAAGAATTAGAAAAATAAACAATGTTGAAACAAGTTAAATCATACAAAGCAAACGCTATTAACAAATACTTATTTAATTGTTAATAATTACAATCAATCTATAAAAGGAAACTGAGATATAGCCAACTGATAATTGCAATTAGTTACTGTTCATGGTGTGGTTTTTATTTTCCATTGTAAATGCATTATAGTTTTTAATTTATATATTAGTTCATCTTCTATTAAAATAACAAATTTCAAAGCAAGTTCAGTTGCTTAGATTCAATGGAAACAATATACACATAGATCTGCTGCCTTAGAGCATCTAAACTGCGATGTGTTGAAGATATTTGTATCTTCAATTATCTCAATGCCTTTTTCCTTCTGTTTGTTAGTCATCTATATTCCCTCCCTTTTAGTCTCTATCTCTCATTTCCCATTTACTTATATTTCACTTAACACATTTTTAAGCAATACGCAAAGCGAGATAACAATTTGTATCCGCCGCTGCTGCTGTTGTTGTTGTTGCTGTTGTTGGTGGGCCATTTGGTCGTGCTAATAATAGCCACCTTGCGAGTAAATCGCCACTAAACTCGTTTCAACAACTGCCCAAAAACCGGACAATTTGAGAATCGCTCGCAATGTTTGCATAGCTGGAAAACTAACTAGCTTGGGTGGGGAAATAGGAGAGGGAAAACAATTCTTGACTTGCAATTCTTTCCGGTCAAAAGAAAGCGTTCAAAAGTGTGGCACAGTCAAACGGTCAACGGGGCAAGCACGCAACATTAGCGGAATTTCAATTTGGGGCTGCGTGGGGCGCTGACCTGAAGAAGTTATTAAAGGCGCGCATATCCGGCCAATGACAAAATGTTGACGCTGCTTATGGCAATGGCAACGGCAACGGCAACAAATGACAACGGCAATCGCACCCAGCTGTAGACGGTGGGGCAACCCACGCACTAAGCACGCACCACACAGCTTAGGCTGAAGATGATCATCATTACGAGTATGGCGCACCTGTTGATGGCATTGACTGTGGCTTCCAATTCTGATGACGACGTCTGTCTCTTGACTATTATAATAAGATTACCAAATGGTTGACTAAGTGACTGTGTGTGTGTGTGTTGTGTCTCGACTACTTGTATAATTGATTAATTGTATTTATGATTTGCACACGACTTCATGACATAAGTATATATAATCACATCGCTGACGAACTGACACATTTTGTTTGTTTAGAACAAAAGACTTAGGCAACGAACTTGCCAACCAAGTTGAAAACTGGTTGAAAAGTGAAAACCTTCTGTTCAATAGCTGTGTATTGCCAGCTCAAACTGAATCTCAATCTCAATCTGAATGTGAATCTACAAGCATTTACATCTTCAGTTGCCGTTAACTGACCGCGAAACAAGTTCGTTGCCTAAGTCTTTTGTTCCGTTTGCTTTTATTCACTCACACTCCACACACAACATATTCACACTTACACTCCACACAACATATTCACACTTACCACTCACACATTCACAATCATTGGTAACATCTTCATTTCCATTTCCATTTCAGAGCAACCCAAAAGTCGCAACCATGACAAGGCTCAATTAGGCCGCTTAACGCTTTCTCATTCGTACTGAAAACTCATTGAATACATCATTGAAGCATCTACAAGCTGATTTGCAAGTAGAACTAGAACTTGCTTGTCATCCGCCGCTGGTCAGTCAAGGCCGGCTGCAAAGTCTTGGCCAAAATCAAAACCAAACCATAACGAGGCAAACTGAAGCTTATTTTCTTTTTGGCCAACAACGAACAACAAACGAATATTACGATAATGAATTATCAGAAGGCCAGTGAAACGCATTCACCGTCCTCGTTCAAGAAGCCAAAACGGCCGGGCAACAACAACAACAGCAACGGCAACAACAACAACAGTGCCAACGGCATACAACATTTTTGGAACGAACGCATCATGGAACGTTTTATAAAGGCGAATCTATTCATTATCTGCTGTGTGGCAGCTGGTCTCTTGTTGGTAAGTAAACCAATCGTGATTTACTCTTCACATTTCTGCTTTTAGATGGGGGTCTCTGTGTTGTGGGTACCGTTATCACAGTCTGTCCGAGACGAAAGAAACATTATTGTGCCATTAAGTGAAAATGAAATGAAATCGTTTTGCACAAGAAAACTGTTAAATTTTTCAACTTTATCTACCCTGTAAGCAGTTAAAGACTACAGAAGGTGTATAATATGTTAGACTGTGGCGCTGTCAATTTATAGCTTAGATTATTTTATATGAGTAGACATAGATTAATGCAGTCTTAACGTTAGCTATAGCTCTGAGCTTTATAGCATATGATAGCTTTAATAGACAGGTAATTCTTTTTATAGGTAATTCATTGGTTATTATGATGGATACTTCATTATATATAATTGTTATTCTTCTCTTTAAAAAATGAGAATAATATCAAATTATAATAGAGATTCATTGCTTGTAAGTGCACTGTATAGCAGTTTTACTGTATTATATTTGATTTAACTATCTCTCAGATAGACTATAGCTTTAGCTGGGGATGTAGATAGTAGGGTATCCACTGGCTAAACACTCATATAGAATGGATCATCTCTTAGATCTTTAATTAATACAAAATTAATTAATAAAAGCTAGAGGTTCATTATATAGAAGTTCTCTGTAAAGTAGATGAGCTGTATTGTATTTAATCTGTTTATAAACTTAACAAGTAGACTGCAGGGTATCTCATAAGCGGGCTTTCATGTCTACAACGCTGATTTATCAGAGATTGGTTGTATAAAAGTTCGTTATAGAGAAATTAGACTGTATTTATATTTATATTCCAACTGTCATCAGTCGTATCTATCTCAGAGATATTCCCGAATAGCTCGCTATGCAGGGTATCCCCTAATTGAGCTCTCTCCACAACAACACTCTTACTTTTGCTGTGGAATGCATTCGGATGTTCGTGACAACAATTTGACAGAGAAACAGACAGAAAAACAGGTGGACTGACAGACAAACGACAAGCGAAGAGCTCATTAATTGATTGATGGATGATTGCGGAGCAAAAGTGTCTCCGCTTTTTTTTAAACAACTGCATCTGTAATTCCAACTCCAACTCCAACTCCATCTTTTTATTACCATCTGCAATTCCGTTTGTTTTTGCATTTCATTTTCATTTGATTTATGTTTTCGCTTTTCTTTTGCCGCCTTACATTTTCACCTGTCACAGATCGTGTATCTGGGCGCGTTCTCGTGTGAGGTCTCTTGGCTGCTGGAGGCGCACGGGGAACTCCCCATTGCCGCCTACACGCTCTGCACACTCTACTTTGTGATGTTTGTGGCGACCACAATTCTAATACATGGCCTGGTTAGTGGATTATGTTGGCCATTGTTTGCCTGGTCGGCGGTAATTGGACTACTGTCAATTCCAGAACTTGTGCTCGTAATGCTCATGACCACACAGCATTGGGTGAGTGATGATTCGGATAAAAATCTTTAGAAATCGTAACTCATTTTGCATTTACAGGGTCTGCAATCGGTGCACGGACTCACCGAGTTGACTTCCTACCTAATCAGGTTAATCATCAATTGCCTGGCCTTGATTTGTGTCATTCCCACGGGCATCAAGTGGCGTCGGGAGACACAGGTGCTCAATCAGCTTCAGGGACTCGCCACACGTCTCTCCCTGCAGACGCCGGCGCCAAGTGTGCCCATGACAAAGGCGGATTCGCGACGTTCTAGCCAACGTCTGAGTGGATTCGAGAATGCCGGCTATCAGCTCTGTGATGAGACAAAGCATCCACTGGGCCCTGGACTCAATAATCATCACAATCAATTTGGTTCCCAGAACGAGTTCAATGCCAGCATGTTTGCTCCCGTCTTGGCACAACAGTTTCAGCTGCCGGGACAGCGTTCCAGTGGCGGAGGAGCAGCTGGTGGACATCGTGCCCAGTCTCTGATGGATCTGCGTTGTACGCTTCCCGGCATGTACAATCCACGGCATGTGCTGGACACGGAGGATAAGAATGCCAAGTATTTCAACATAACCATCGATGATCTAAAGAATAATCTGCAAGATTCACACAAGCCATCGCCTCCATCGTTGATTGGCTCCACCAGCAATGATCCCATCTACTGCTCCATTGAGCCCAAGCAACTGACTCCTCCACCTGCCCAACTACGACACTATCAACATCATCATCAGCAGGTAGCAGCTGCTGCAGCTGCTCATGGTCAGCGCGGTGGACCGCCAACGAAGCTGGCGAGGAACTGCATCTCCCTGGAGAATCTGGATGGCATTAATAAGGTGCAAAACGACTTGGCCGCCTATGGCAACAATCTGCTGCAGAATTACACACAACAACAGCAGTATTATCTGGCCATGCTCCTCAACAATCCCCTGCAGCAACAGGCGGCGGCAGCTGCGGTCGCTGGCCTCTATCGTCGCCCCTCGGCCTGCAGTTCCACGGGCGGACACACGGTGCTGGCGCAGCCGCTCCAGCGACGTGGTTCCCAGCAGCAGCTACAGTACTATGGAGGCTTCGGTTATGCCAACTACGCCAATCCCTACATTACGGCCAACAGCAAATTGTCGCTGGGCAACGAATCCGACGATTATCGCAAGTATCGCGATGTGGCTCTTTAGGCGGGATTAACCTGAATTATAGCCCCTTTCCACTTGCAGAATATGAGTACTTCTTTCTAATAGTAAAAGTGTGTAAGAACTTGGGAAAAAGTGCATATACTTTAGCAAAGTTTTGGTACTTTTTTAATCCATTTTTACACATCAACAAATGTATATTGTAATAATAGACAAGCCGATCAGTCGAGCGAGCGCGACAGTAGGATAGCCTGTGCAGGTCTTCAAAGAAAAGTATTTTCATTATAATGGGATTTAAATATATCGCTTGAAGTCGATTTTGCTTGCATCGAGAGTATTTAGCTTGCGATAGTCTGGCAACATTGGATTGCGGCTGTTGATTGTTTATGTTGAGCGCCACAGCAGACGAAAGGCAAATCAAACATACATGAACAAACGCGTCTTTTCGTTCATTATATCGTCGGGCGGCGCAGCGACTGCGCTGCTACTGCGCTGCGACGCATCTGCATAAATTTGATTCTTGAATAACTTTTGAGTTTAATATCCGATCGTACTGAAATTTTTAGCACACATTAAGAGTAGGATACTTGCCATGTGTGCCAAATCTCAAGTCTCTAGCTATTAAACTGCTCGTGTTATCATCTTTTTCGAGTTATGGGCGAAGGGGGCGTGGCATCGCGATAAAATTTTCAGGACACATTAAGCTCAAGCTTTTTATCATGTGTGCCAAATCTCAAGTCTCTATCTTTAACATTGCGTATGTTATGGTGATTTTTCCAATTTTAAAACCAACGGGACATGATATCGAAAATTGAAAATAAACTTGATCTGCGTATGGTATTCAGGAACCTACATTCCAAATTTGAAGTCTCTAGCTCTTATAGTTGCTGAGATCCACGCGTTCATACAGACGGACAGACAGACGGACGGACGGACGGACGGACAGACGGACAGACGGACAGACAGACGGACAGGTGTAAATCGACTCGGCTATTGATACTGATCAAGAATATATATACTTTATAGGGTCGCAGATGCTTCCATCTGCCTGTTACATACATTCACACAAATTCATTATAGCCTTTTTTGCCCATTTTCAATGGGCACAGGCTATAAAAAGATGTGAAAAAAACATAGAAAAAAGTACACATTTGTTGTACAAAGTTTAGCTACATTTTTCAAAGATTTTAAACATATTTTTCTTTGATTGAAAAGTGTAAATTTGTTGACTTACAAATTCCCAACAAATCTACATTTTTAATTATGCTAAAAATGTGTAAAAATTGTGAAAGAAAAGTACATACATTTTTTGTAGTGGAAAGCGGCGTTTAGACTAAGCCCCAGTCATAAACCTAAATATATATCGCATATATATCATTATACTCATTAGTTGTAATTCAACGCTCGACTACCACAATGACATTCCGAAGCATCGGCAGAGGCATCGGTATAACGACCAAAGAGCCACAAAACTAACTCAGTTTCAGTTCGTCAACTAACGTCTAGTTAAACGTTGAGGAATCCTTTTCATAGTTTATACTTACCTCTAGTTATAGGACTCCCATTACCAGGCTGCGTCAGCTTCCCAATCGAATACGAACTTTTCCCTTTTTTAAAACGACAAACAATGCTGTAAATTTAAGCTTGCTCTCGGTAACTACAGTCGAACCTCGCTAAATCGAACTACAAACTAACAGAACATCAGTCTAGAATACACATCCAAATTATACTTAAATTTTAATAGTTTTTCAAACTTCAACTTAATAAGAAACTCATTTTCTAACAAATATTATTTCCCTTATTATCAATGGAAGTACGAAGAGTACATAGAGTTCAGCTTAAAGAAGTTCGACTGTATTTTGACTGCCATCATTATTTCAGTAATTAAATGGTAATTATATTACATTACATTAATTACCCACATAATAATAGCAATGAATCAAGTAATTGAAATGGCAAAACTAATTAAATTGCAACTTTAAGTTTTAGGTTAACGAATTTTCAAACTGGTTTCTGTAGCATAGTGTAATTACGTGTACTCGGTAACAACAACAAATGAATAACTGTAAATACATACTTTTAGTAATAAAATGTAATCAAATGTCTTACTACAAATCTTTAACTAAGGATCAAACAGATCCGCCAGTGGATTATCAGAGTTTCCCGAACTTGGCAAAGACTTCGCTTGAATCTTGACCGGATTAGAAGTCTTGGGCAGCTGGTGTGTTGTGGCTTTAACAGGCTTTGCCTGGCTGCTCACAGCAGCAGCAGCTAGCTTTGCTCCTCCTCCGCCAAAAAGATCGTCATCATCCTCATCATCGCTGAAGAGACTTTTACTTGGCTTGGCTGGCAGCTTGGCCTTAATGCTTATCGCTTTGGGCGGCGCTTGAGACTCACTGTCGCTATCGCCAAACAAGGAGGCTTTGGGCTTGACAGGCACAGACGTTGGGTTTGATTTGCTGGTGGGATTGCTCGCATTGCCAAACAGATCATCATCATCATCGCTGTCATCAAAGAGTTTGCTTGGAAGCGTTCCCTTTGACTTGGATTTGCTCTTAAGCTCTGGCGGCTCAATGCTTTGTATGGCAACTGAAGCTGGAGCAGCTATTGGCTTGGAATCCGACTGTACGTTTGTGAACTTCCTTTCATCTTCCAAAGGTTTCTCTGGCAGCACAGTAGGAACTGAAGCAGCTGTTATAGGCTTCTTTGGTGGGCCAAAGAGCGCATTATCATCATCATCAGCATCGCTATCCAGATAGGATGGAGCAGCTGACGGGTTGGATATCGGTTTCTCTTTAGTTTTCTCTGTCAGCAGAGCAGAAACTGGAGCAACTGTGACTGGCTTTGTTAATGGCCCAAAGAGTGCATTATCATCATCGTCATCCTCGTTATCCAGAAAAGATGAAGTCTTGGCTATTCTTTGAGTCTCTTCTGGTTTCTGGCTGGGCAGTAAAGCTGGAGTAATCGCTGGATTTATCGCTGTCGTCTTGGATTCCACTTGAATCCTTGCTGGACTAAACAAAGGAGGACTGTTATCATCATCGCTATCTAGGAATGATGATGTCAGCTTCGTTTTCTGTTGACCCTCTGTGGGTTTCTGATTGGGCTCGTCCGCAGGCGCATTAACTGCAGCAGTTGGCAGCTTAGTGTCCACTTGAATCTTTGCTGGACTAAACAGAGTAGCACTCGTATCATCATCCTCATCGCTGTCCAAGAAGGAAGTATACTTTTTGACTGACTGTTGTTTGACTGTTGTGGACTTGATGTCATACTGTGAAAGTTGCTTGGCAGCTGGAGCAGCTGTTGCTGGACTAAAGAGGAAACCGCTGTCATCATCATCGCTGTCCAAAAATGAAGCTGTGACTTTGGTTGTCTTGCCAAGGGACTTGTGATCATCCTCTGGCGGTTGTGTGGACAGCAGGGCAACTGGAGTAGTAACTGGAGTAGCAACTGGAGCAGCAACTGAAGCAGCAAAAGGAGTAGCAACTGGAGCAGCAACTGGAGTAGCAACTGGAGCTGGAACTGGAGTAGCAACTGAAGCAGCAACTGGAGCAGCAACTGAAGCAGCAAATGGAGTAGCAACTGGAGCAGCAACTGGAGTAGCAACTGGAGCTGGAACTGGAGTAGCAACTGGAGCTGCAACTGGAGTAGCAACTGGAGTAGCAACTGGAGTAGCAACTGGTGTAGCAACTGGAGTAGCAACTGAAGTAGCAACTGGAGCTGCAACTGAAGCTGCAACTGGAACAGCAATTGAGGCAGCAACTGAAGCAGCAACTGGAGTAGCAACTGGAGCAGCAACTCGAGCAGCAACTGGAGCAGCAACTGGAACAGAAACTGGAGCAGCTGCTGGCAGCTTAAAGAGTGCATCATCATCATCATCGCTCTCCAGAAATGATGCAGTTGCTGGCTTAGATCTGCCTGGACTAAACAGAGCATTCTTCTTAAGCTTCTCCTCATTCTCAGAGTTGGCCTGCTTGCTTGGAATGCTTGAAGTGGAAGTTGATGCCGAATCAACTGATGGTTCAAAGGTCTTCTCTGCCTGTTCCTCTCGCAAGGACTTCGCATAGTTCTCCTGTCGTGCACGCCGCGTCGAGGGACGACGATGGGCTGGACCACGAGCTCGTGTCTTGCCAATGCACTGCAGTATGTTGTCCGCATCGCTGGAGGCACATTTCACCTCCTGCTTAACTACTGGCAACTGCGGCTGCTCCTCCTTTGCCTGCTTAACCAACTTTGGCTGCTCATCATTTGCCTGCTTAACCAACTTTGGCAGGGTTCCAGCTCCAGGCAGCAATGCCTGCACATTAATGTTAATGTTGGGCATCTGCAGCTTCTTTACAGGCGACGTTGGCTTTCGCAACTCGGAGGCGTTGCTAGCGATGCTTCTGTCCACGACATCAATTGCTCCTGCTGGCTTAGAATGAGCTCTGGCAGTTTCACTGAAGTCATCATAGAAAATGGTGTGAATACGCGTGGTGGATGCTGCCACAACGGGAGGACTCGGGACAGAAGCAACCTCGTCCCCGTTATCCTCTGGCGGCACATCGCTAAACAGACGAATGCCGCCATAATCATTGTTAGACTGCTCCACAGTCGCCATTGTCGTCGATGTTGCTGTTGGCGTCGTTGCCTCTGATGCCTTGGGCAGTTCCGGCAAACTGGGCTCAAAGAAATCTTGCTCGTTGTCAAACATCTTGGAAGTGCTTAAGCTGTTCAAGCTGCTCGAGCCCAGCGACTGGAAAAACTCACTGTCATCGGGAGGTTCATCCGAGAAGAGACTCGAATAATTCTGCATAATTTGCTGGGCGACTGCAATGTCTGCTTCCTTTGGAGGCATTTGGGATTCAGTTTTTGTCTTCTTATTGCTGACATCCGCCACCAGACTGATAATTGGATCCTGCTGCAGTTCCTCAGATGTAGAAGCATCCTTAGTCTCCGACAAGTTATCAAATAAACCATCTAAGACTTCATCTGCTTTATCTTCCTTTTTGTTCGTTGGCTCTATCTGAGCACTGGGAGGCATCTCCTCTGTAATCTCCCCTTGGGGTTCAGTTGTTATTTCAATTGTTGCTGTGGCTGCTTTCGGCTCTTTGACAGGTTCATCATCGCTGAAGTCATCACTGAAAAGATCTGATTTGGGAATCGAAATTGAGGTGTTTAAAACTTCCTTTTCAGTGGAGTTTAAGTTGTTCTTGGATTGATCTTCAGATGCTGGCTTTGGCTGTTCCTTGGCAATGCTTTGCTTGGGAACTACAGGTAGAACATCATCTTCTGGAGGCTCCTCCTGTACTGTCTTAATCTCGCTCTTTTTCTCAAACAAGTTGGACTTTGGCGTGCCAAACAAATCATCATCGCCAAGATCATCAAAGAGACTTATTTTCTGTACACTGGTGGACACGTGCTGCTCTTGTTGCTGCTCCTGCTGCTTCTTCTGCTCCTGCTGCTTAGCTGGCGGTGCCACAGCTTTGCCTTCAAATATATGCTTGACATCCTCTTCATCATCATCTTCAAACAGTGAAGTTTTTACTGGCAATTTACTCGGAGCCTTTGGCTTCTTGGCAAATATATCATCGATGTCCAGATCATCATCATCATCATCAAATAATGTTGTTCTTTTCGTTTGTTGCTGTGGCTTTGTTTTGGTCGTAAAGGAACTCAGGAAATCATCGTCATCATCTAGATTGCCATCAAAAATAGATGTAGGCATTGTTTTAGCTGGCGTGGGCGTAGTTTGACTTGGTTTTGGAGTCATCGGTGGACTATCCTCGAAGAGATTAAGGCTTTTGGTTTGTGGCGCCTCAGTTGCCTTGGCAACTGACACACTCGTTGTTGCTTTGGGTGATTCCTTGTTGCCTGATTTTGACTGCACCTTGTCGACAATTTCAGACATAAATGAATTGAATTCATCGTCATTGAAGAGGTTTACCGGTTTTCGCTTGATTTGACTTGCAGCGGGCACAGTTCTCACCGCAGTTTCCTCCCTAACAGGAGGGGGAACCACAATTGGAGTTGGAATTGGTTCAACTGTGATGGGTTCATCAAATAGTTTGGGTGGAGATTGCCTGCCAGCAAGCATGGGTTTGCTAACGCTGCTGCTGCTGGAACTGAGTGAGGCATCTACGCGTGACAAGCCTGCTGCTGCAGCGGCAGCTCCAGTTCTGTGGGAAATGGCTGGCGATGAATTAAGCGAGGATGAAGTTGACGGTGGATCATCGCTCGGCGGAGAAGCGCGTAATGCTGTAAATAGATCACGCTCGTGTGGATTTCTATTGCTGCTTATAATCGGACGTGGTTGCGTCTTTGCTCGAGCAGCAGCCGGTGGTGGAGAAGGAGGAGGTGCTCGTTTAGTTGGTGCCTCCTTTGGCAGCGATGATAGCGAAGAGGAGTCCGATTGTTGTGGTGTCTGAATGGGAAGACGCTTGGGCGTTGTCTGCTTAGCAGCAACTTCCAATTCATCCGAAGAACTGGAGGAGAATTGCTCCGGCTGTTCATCCTCGCTGTTCTCAGCACTATCGTAGAGTCCAGCGTATTTATGTTCGTGCCAATCCTTGGAGCCAATAACATAGGGTAATGGTATGCCATCGTATGGATTCTTGGCCCGAAATACGGTGCTGTAAGTTAAACTTAGTTAAAATGCATCTTCATATACAAACTGACATACTTACGTCGTATTTACAGCACCATCTTCATCGTCATCCGAGTCTGGAACTTCAATCGTCACCGGCTCAAAGTTCTTGCGAAACATTTGCAAATTGTTTTGCAGAAACTCTTTGGCCATCTCCTGGGAACTCTTCAGCGGCACCTCCGGCATCTTATTAAGCTCCTCGGGCATGGCAAAGTCATCATCGTCCACCTCCTCCACACGGTACTCCACAAATTGTTGGCCAAATTGCAAGGACCGCAAGCTGTTGGTGGCATTATCCAATGCAATATCTGCACGTCTTACATTCGTTTCGAATTCATTTAAATTGTTAATAGTACGCTCGCCTCGTTCTTCCAGATTCTGGAAAAACATAAAAAATAAATTAGAAAACTTATCTAGTTTTCTTCAAAGTCCACGCCCACCTGTGAAATGCGTTTCATCAGCTCCAGCAGCGCGCAATCTCCTGCAAAATTCCATTCCGGCGCCTGCTTTACAATTGTGGCGACATCGGCACTTATATCCATTGCAAATCCAATTAATTGCTTAATTTTTTCATAAATACTAAATTAATAATAAACAAAAGAAATCGCCGCTGCATCAGCTGTGTTAGGGATGCAAGAATATCGTTCGATAGTAAGAAACCATCGATATAGCGATAGTGGGAATCATTGATGTTGATTGAACCACTATCGATGATTTTGCCGCTAGTCAAACCAACACGAAGTAGCTCACACACGTTTCAGCTGACGAACAAGTCGTTATTTCAATACATAAGCAGTTAAACTTCTGGTAAAGTTGAATTTTATAAAAACTCAAAATAAATAAATACGATATTTACACTTAATTAAAAGAAAGGGTCTAAAATAAGGTTATTTTCATTATGAGAATTATAAAATATTCTGCCACACACGAAACAATTTCTATACAACCGTTGTGGCTCACACACGGCACAACTTGCGTACAACCACCGTAAACAGCTGATTTCTCTTCCCTTCCATTTTCTTTCATTCTGCACGTGTTGAGTGTTGGCTATACATTTAATACAATAAAGTCTCTCTTTTTATTATTTATTACTCCAAATAATAAAAGAAAGTAATTTAAACTTGTGTGCCATAAGAACTTGGAACATTTGTTATTGAAAATGGCAATGCTGGCTGAACCGCGTCGTCGCAAAAGATACAATTTGTGTCCGCGCGGCAAGGCGCTCTACGAAGGTGTGAAATAAATGCAAAATTTCTAAATAAAGAACAATTAATAATGTACTTAATTTGCAGATGATTCTCGTTTCGGCACCAAAATGCTGGAGAAAATGGGTTGGTCCAAGGGCCGAGGACTAGGCGCCAATGAGGATGGCGCGCAGGAATTTGTGCGTGTTCGTTTCAAGAACGATGCGGAGGGATTAGGATTCGAGAATCGGGATGATCAATGGACAACTCACGAGGAGGGCTTCAATGGACTGCTGAAAGAGCTCAATGGAGGCAATGATAGCAATACGAATGACACCAATGGCAACGCGTCTGCTTCTGAGGAGGAAACTCGTCCAATGGGATTTGGTTTCAAAGCGGAACCGACTGAGCAGATAAAACCGAAGACCCTAAAGGAAAATATAAGCGGTGTGTCATTGGAAGAAAAGTCCAAATACAGCAAGGCACGTGTCCATTATAAGAAATTCACGCGCGGCAAGGACTTGGCGCAATACAGCGAGAAGGACTTGGCAAATATCTTTGGTAAAAAGGCAACAGATGATATAGATGCTCCCGTCCAGGTCGCTGCTCCACCCGAACAGAATGAAGAGGAAGAAAAGGAGGTAAATCCCAATTTTGGAGGCGTGCATACTGTCAGCACTGGATTGTCGATAACGGATTACTTTAAACGTCAAATGGAGGCTAGAAAAAGTAAGCTTAAAAGTAATGCTAATGATCAACAGACAGATGGATGTGAGGATCAGCAAGATACTGTGACTAAGCAGACAACCAAGAGACAGGATGACGACCAGGAGCATGAGCGGAACAATGTGCAAACTGCGTTGACAGAAGAAACAGATCCACCTAAAAAAAAGAAAAAGAAGTCTAAGCGTGCCGAGCAGGAAGATACTCAGCTAGAGGAGATAGTAATAGAATCCGCTCCTCGGGAGAAGAAGAAAAAGAAATCCAAGCGTGCTGTCGAAGAAGAAATGGAAGTTGAGCTAACAGAAGATAACCCACCACAGGAAAAGAAGTCCAAGCGTGCCAAGAAGGATGTTGCTGAGGTGGAGGAAGCTGTCGTAGAAGTAGCTCCTCAGGAGAAGAAGAAAAAGAAGTCCAAGCGTGCTGCCGAAGAGCCAGTGTTTGAGCCTGTTCCGATTGAAGAAACACAACCAGAGGAGAAGAAGTCCAAGCTTGAGCAACCAGAAATAGATTCCGAGGAAACCAATCCACCCAAGCGTAAAAAGAAGAAGAATAATCAAGATGATGTCGAAGACTTGAAAGCGAAACCAGAGGAAACAGCTGAAAGTAATACAAAAAAGAAGAAAAAATCTAAGAAAATTGCAGAAACTCCCGAAGATAATCCACAACATGTCGAGGTAGACAAGAAAAAAGCTAAGAAGAATAAACATGATGACAAAGAAGATGCAATCGATGAGCTGGAAACTTCAAGCAAAAAGAAATCAAAGAAAAGCGATGATGCGAAAGCGAAGGAGCCAAAAGAATCATCTGCCACCGAGGAGAATAAGAAAGAGTCAAAGAAGCACAAGTCCAATGTAAGTGCTGAAAGTGATCAATCTGAAAAACTTGAGCCTCAGAAGTATCTAACTTATGAGGAATTAATTAAACTACGAGACTCATTCAATATTTGCACAATTTCTTCATTTTGCGCAGAAAAATTCCATCTTTTTAACATGAAGGCGTTTACGAACTCGACGTTGCCCCAAATTCAAGGATACAATGTCGATGAAAACATTCAACTAAATGTTGTGGAAACAAAAAACGATGCCGTGCGCATTGTGAACCTTTGGGATGGAAAGAGCAACAAATACACTAACGATCTAAATGTTTCTAAAAGACCCGGAATTAAACATAAAACAATAGTCAGATCAATAAAACGCCGTCATGTCTTCTCAGGAATTTAGTTAAACAATGTTTTTTAAAGCAAACAAAAATTATAATAATTCAACTGGATTCTTAAATGTGTAGATTATATTAGTTTTGTACATAGTTTACATTTTAATGTGTAACAATAATATATGATAATAATAATAAAAATAATAAAAAACCAGCCAAAAATATGCGCAGACGTAAGATGGGATTTTTGAGAGTTGCATTCATGATTGTATGAGTTGTAGTATTGTTTATAGGAGAGTTTGCTACGTCAGGAAATTGAAACTTTGATTTCGAGAGCTGAATCAACAGCTCTACTCTGTGTGCCATGTCTTCAGTCTTGTTCATAGAACCAAGAGGGACTTGTTTTGGTTTACAGCGTTGGTGGTTAGCATATCACTTAAATATATATATATATACCTATATATATATGCATATGAATCCTCTGCATAGCCTTAAGATCTGGACAAAATTAATTAATGTAAACTTATGTTAAGTGCATTGTATCCTAAACAACATACAATATCAATGAGTATGCTTGTAGAATTGTACCCAAAACTTCACTCTAGTCTGGTGTTATGTTTCGATTGGCGAGACGACGTGACCGCCGCAGCGGTCTGTTATCCACCGTTGGGCTACGTCGACGTTTCAGCGGCTGTAGAGCCATATTTCTGTTGTAATTGTTCAGATGCACATGCGTATCCCACTGAAATAACGATATATTAACCACAGTTTGTTTAGCAACTGCTGCAATATCTTACCGAACTGGACACAATCTCCGAGCGCACTGGATGCCAATCCAAATCACGTATGACATTCCGATGCCCCTCAATAGCCTCACGAATTCGGCCCGTCAGCACGTCGTAAACTGCAACAATAAAAAGCACATGTTGAATTCGTTTGTGAGATACTCTGTACTTATTGTTTAAACAAGTTAAAGTGAAAGTTAAATAATGTCAACGCAACTTAACATGCCTAAATACGTTAGGTTACACAGATAATATACGCAGTGATTCCTTTTAGCTCTGGCTCTTATACCAGCCACTTACGTCTAGGCAGACAGTTGATTCGGATGATCAACTACATATACAATATTACTTTATGGGATTGGAGATACCTTCCTCTGTCTGTCTACACATTTGCCTTTCGACAAACTTCATATACTCTGCACTTTTTTTAATACAGGGTCTAAATATGCTATTATTTACTCACTTATAATACGTCCCGTAGCACAACCAGTGTAAATGAAACGCTGTCCGGTCTGCTCCAACGGCGAGAACTTAGCTCGCAGCAGAGTTTTGCTCACACGATGACCGCGATAGGTCATGATGCTGCTATCGCCATTAAGCGCCTTGTGCGGATTATAAACTGAGGACAAATGGGACAGAAACTATAACATTAACATAATAATCAGGGTGTGCAACTTACATTCGCGTGGCACGCGATCCCAGCGATAATCCCACTTGGTCAGCCTAAGCTGATGTGGGCGGCCACAGCCGCGATTACGCATATTGCTGGGCTGGCGCATATCCCAGAGTTTAATGCTTTGATCCTTGGAATTGGAGAGCACATGGTAGCCATCATTGCGCGGATCAATGTACGTAATACCATCGTAATGTCCAATGAACGATATCACGGATTTGGACATATTGCGAGTGCGGAAGGCAGTGCGTAAATCATAGACCTTTAATACGCCATCATCACATCCAGCGATTATTATATTTGGATCTTTGTCGTTCATAAAACTGACGGCATTCACATCCGTAAGGGATGTGCGATGTGTGTGTAGAATCTGTGTGGCTCGTGTGGCAACATCGCCCACAATAATGGTGGATTGGTTGCTGCCACCAACGATTTTATCGCCCGTTGGCGAAAAGCGTATTGAGAATATGGCTACACGACTGCTGGACGTCTCATTCACATCAATCCATTGGCAATCTTCGTCCGAGCCATTAACTGGCAAAATGTAGACTGCAAGAGGAAAGTAATCTTAGATTTGAAGAATTATATGGCAAGCTAAACCTTACATGAGCGTGACCAGGTGGAATAGGCAAAATGCTGACCATTGGGACTGAAATCAGCATCCGTGATACTCCACTGTACATCGGGGGCATTGATGCGATTGAGCAGGTGGTAAGTGCCCTTGGAGCCATCATAAATGCGTACATAGCCATCTGCAATATAACTGCGCATTAACGAAATTCAACTGATAATTGGTAACAAAGATTGACCTTGACAAGCTGTTAAGAGTTTGCTGCCACTCTTGTTGAACTTGGTAACAAAGACCTTTGCGTCTAGGGACATCAGTCGCATTGCCTTCTGATTAGGTATGTATAAATTGGAGATATATCTCTGCTGATTTGGCGAGAAGGATTCGCTGCCAGGCGAAGCAATTCCATTTTCTCGCTGTTGCAATGCTTGCATTAGATTCCAACGTTGCTCTGTTGACTTATTGGCCAAACTGCTGCGTGCTTTTATCTGTCGGTACATATCTGTACTCTGTAATTACATGCTTGCATCAGTCAAGATTACAAACAACGGGGTTATAATAATTTCGTGCTTACTTGAAACTTGTCTAGATTTGGTTTTTCACGAATCAGAGGCAGGTTGTTTGGATGATCTTGGGGACGCAAATGCACATCCATGGCATTAACCGTAAAATTGATAACATCGTAGCTTTCGTCGTTAAACTGCCATGAGTCTTCGTCATCGTCGCTCAAGAAGGCCAATGTGTTACCCATTCTATTGTTAAAACCAAAAAGAAATGCAATTTTGTCCCAATTCTCAATAGTTGTTTGTGGATAATTTGTCGATAGACTGTGGCGGTCGGTCGATATGAGTACCTGCTAGTCAGCTGACAGCTTATCAAAAGTACTCTAAGTTTACATTTTACAACACTAATATTTTTTGTTTCTCTGTATAATTACAATTTGAATTGCCTGCAATTTTCTTGCCTTCAATATTGTTTCCATTGCTGTGTCAGTCAATATCATTAGAACCAAATTAAATAAATAAATCATTTTCTTTTTTGGTATTTAAATTTTCTGTTAGTTAACAGACATACTTTTACTTAACAGAGTCCAACTCAAAGCTCGATACTCGACCTAAAAGCTTGCTTCGCATCTTAAAGCTCTCCAGAGTCAGTCTCAAAGCGATCGTCGACGAAATAGCGTGTATAGCGGTCGGTTATTAATTTTACCTTGCACTTGTGTGTGTATATGTGTGTGTTTGGTAATGAAATTTGTTACATTCCCGTTTATAGTTCGCATTTGTGTTAGTATCCAGTCGAACTGTTTGCTTGCAAACGCCAAAAATATGACAAAAATGCCAAAAATGTAATAAAACAAAGAATCTGCGTTGTGTTTAGAGCTCAACTTTGGTGTGTGTGCTCACTGAAGTGTATGTCTCTGTGTGTGCATATGTGTGATTTTAGTGGCGAGTTTTGTTGCTATACCAGCTCATGTGTGTGCATGTATGTGTGTGAAATTTATCATAAATACTTTTGCACAACGCGCGCCCCTCAAACGCATGAGAAGAAAGTTGTTTAGCTGCGTAGAAAACAACACACACACACACACACATACACAAAAACACATAAAACAAAAAGCAACCGAAACTGAAGCTTAAGCCGCAAGAATAACAGAACAATTGAAAATACAAAGTATGTCAAACAGTTGGGAGGCTGGGGAGCCTCAAAGCAAAGGGCCCCAAGTGCATAACATCTAAAACTAAAGGCAGCTTTCCAGCCATGCACTTGCATATATCGCGTGTGTATAATCAAGGCAAAAATAATAATAATAATAATGAACAACAAAAAAAAAGAAAAAAAAAACAGACGAGAAATAATTTACTAAAAGTGGAGCGCGCGAGCGCAGACACACAAAAAGTGAAAGATTGCAAGCATGCGCCGCTGACGTCGCTGCTGCAAAGAGAGCGCGTGAGAGAGATGTATATATATATATATATATATATGCATAGTTAGGGAGGGTGAGCAGGGTCAGCTAGAAGGCACCTGCTCTCGTTGCTGTAGTTGTTGCTATTGTTGTTGTTGTTATTGTTGTCGCTGCATATTTGTGCTTTTTATTTCCTTTTGTCTGTTTTGTTCATTTTTTTTTATTTCTATTTTACATGTTTGTTATTTTATTTGCTACTTTTGACACTTTTCTGCCGCTGAAAGCAGCGCATTGTTTGGGGGTTGAAGTACATTTTCAATTAGCAGCTTGAATTTAGCACACTTGCAATTAACACAAGTAAGAAAAAATCGTAGTAGTACTTTGCTGTTTGTTTAAACTATTAACGACATTTGCCAACTGGATAGAAAAGATTCCAATCGCAGTCACAGTTATTTTTGTTTTTGTTATTGTCTTTATACATATATTAATGCTATTCATTTCGTTTCGTAAGCGCGCAGTTTGAATGTGTTTATTTATCTATTTTCGTTTTTTTTTATATTATTTGTATCTTTATCTGCTTATACATGCCTCTACCTTTACTCGTGCAACGGGCTGAAAGTGACGCAATCATTTGCATTTTGTTTAAATAACTATGATTGTTTCATTAGTAATGAGTGGAAACCAGTTATAGATAAAAACACGTTGTGTTTCTTATACATTAATTTATTGTTTTTCTTTTTTTTCGACATTTCGACCGCCCCCCTCCCCCCACTTCCTCTTTCCACTATCTCCAGTGTCTGTATTATGATTAGCAGCGGTAATTATACCAATACAGACTCATTAAGTTGTTGTTGTAGCTGCATTGCGTCGTTTACCGTTATTAGCGATTGGCATTGTCATCGTTTTCTGCATCGCATCGAGGCGCCAAACAAAAGACTTAAGCAACGAACTTGCCTTCAAATTGATTGATAAAAAAAATCAAATCAAAACGCTCTTTATGCAAATGCCAAGCTTTTTTTCTGTTTATTAATCTATTTAAATGCTTTGATTGAGAGACTTTCGATTCGTTTATTTATGATAGAAAAGCCGAAAGTGTTTGTCGCTTTGAGTGTGAAATCATCACACACAACGAATACAAATAGTTCAAAATTAGTTTGTTAACAATTTCATTAAATTTTAAAGGATTTGTAATACGTAAAAACATTAACAACATTTAGATTTCGATCTACATTCGGCCTTCAACGTCTGACAGAGATTGAAACAAGTTTTCTTAATTTTCTATAGCAATTTATCATAGATAGTCTAATGAGAAATTCAAATTTTGCATGTGAACTTGAAAATATATGTACATATAGAAATGTAGAAAATCTGTAAAAAATGAATAACTAATAGCAAAGATGTTGAAAGAGAATCTTCCAAATATTATGAAACAACAAACTGGCCTTGTAATTTGTTGCTAGCATTTTTCCGCATACATTATTCAAATGCATTCAGTTGGAAAACAGAGTGATACATGAGACAACTTTTATGCTTGGCATGTGCGAAATTCAACGCCGACTAAGCATACAAAGCCAACTTGTCTCCCCCCCCTGCGAAGTTCTTTCTTAGCGGCAATGCGATAGCGATAGGAATATGAATAGGAAGAGCGCCTGAAGCGCTTCTTAGTTACACTCGGCTGACCACAGCTAAAGGGGGATACGTGATTGTGATTGCGATTGTTGTTGTTGTTGTTGTTATGTAAGCCTCACGAGGCGTTTTGTCACATTCGCCCAGCAGATGATTTGTCCAAGTGTGCACTTGTCATTACAATTATCATTACACGCTAATTATGTCAAAATCGGCGTCTAATTAGACCATTCAATCACTCCTATTTTGATTATGATCGCATCACAGATCTACCGTTGTTTGTTGTTTTCTGTTTTCTGTTTTGGTTTCTCTCATGTGGGCGTTTCATTCATGGCTTTGATTCGATTGTCAATTGATTTTGTGTGGGCTTTCTGGCGGCGCCAAATCAATTTACTTAGCCTGGCCTATCAAACGGTTTATGGACAGCCCATTGACAGAATATACTTAGTTAAGAGGTGCTGTGATGAGTGCTTATTGGAATGTGTGTTGTGTCAGTTTATTGAATGCAAAAAGCTTTTTTGATCGTTATCCATTGGTGAAATATTATCCAAGATGGGTATAAATCAATTGAGAAATTCTGGTATTCCATAGAAACAATAGAAGCTTTGACTGGTTAAAGTGATGCGAATAAATTAAATATAACTTATTCTAATCAGCTTAAAATCTTTGCTTCGACATTAACTAATGCTAAGCAGCTTAAAGCTTCTGCTAACTAAGAAGAAAGCTTTGCTGCTTTTAATTTGAACATTTTTAACACTTATACTTATTGAAATGTTTATTAAATTTTGCAAAATTAGGTAAAATCCATTATGCATAAATTCAAATCATTTAAAGCTTCTGCTCTTAATTTCTTACACTTTTGTAAATTGTTTTATATGAAACTGAAAACTTTGAAAATGTTTAAAACTAATTTTTAGTAAAATGGAAACACTTAAAACCTTTTGTCAGGAAGTTAAAGTTTAGAAATAATTTGTGTTAATTATTAATACACATTATCAGCTTCTCTCATTACAATATCTAGCTAATTTTGGAAAAATTATTAAAACTCATTCAAATCATCTTGCTGTCCCGCTCTGTCCGCTCTCCGCTTTTCCTCATTTCATTTTGTAACGCTCGATCGAGAGCAAAACCTTAAAGCGGAACTTGAACATAATTTACAGGCAATCAAAATAATTTGGTGTTACAAAACGTTGCCTGCATTTACATTTGCCTTGTTGCCTTGTTGCATGCAATCGCAGCAGGCCAGCAACCTTCAATGAGTTTAGATGCCGCAATAGCGCTAATCATAAAAGACAATAACCAACTACCCCCCCCCCCCCTCCTCTCTTGTGGTCTGCGATTACAATTGCTTAACGTTCATTAAACTTGAAAAGAAAGCAAAGCTGTCGGAGCCGCATTTGTTTTAATTTTGGCCAAATGCAGCAAGTGCAACTACTACTACTACTACTACAACAATCAATTAATATTACATGCAGTGTTTTTTATGGTTTGCCATCTCTGATTTAATTGTGGAAAATGTACAAAAAGTCAAGCAACAACAATCGCTGCAATTAATCAAATGGAAAATATATATGAATTCAATGGCGACGGCCTCCTTCTTTAAGTCGGTGGTACCAGGCGCGATTTGCCATTTGCTGTACGTCGTGCAACAGCAACTGTTGTTGCAACAACAGCAGCAACAACAACAACAACAAGTTCAATTGTTGCACGTTTGTGGCAAGTTGCTGTGGCGAGGTCAATGGCAATGCCGTCGTCAGTGGCAAACACTGTCGATGCCATCACAGCTAAAAACCCTTCACATTAGTCATCTTAGTAGATTTTTGTGGGATGTGCTGCCCATTTACGACTTGGTGTCTATGTCCACTTGATTAAAATTCATTAATTATATTTTCACAGTCAACTTTTGGCTCTGCTTTGGAACAAAAATGAAAGTTTTTGGCCGAACAAATCTAAGAAAGAAACAAAATGAAGCAACTTTTTGGCTTTGTTGCTGCTTTTGGCCACTTTTGGTATTGACTGACTATCGTGATGTGATCAGTTGTTGCTGCTGCTTCTGCTGTTGGCTATTGATATGACCAATTTAAGTGCGTGAGTGTGTGTGTGTGTGTGTATTAAAAGGAAATTCAAATGCCCACACACTACAGACCTATTCAGATGCTTCTTAAATTTTGTTCGTTTATTTTATTAGACATATTTCTATATGATTATTATTATTTGTTCTATTTCTATTTTGTACATTTTAGGAGCAGCAGCAACAACAGCCAGAGCAGCTGATGTGGAACATGGCGCACATTTTGGCTGGCCAATAAATTAACCGAAAGTGTCACGACCGAAGAAGAAGAAGAACAAGCCGAAACAGAAACAAGAAGAACCCGATAAACGTGCCGCACCAGAAATTGGCAGACAATTGAACAGAATATAAATTGCAAGTGAAATTAGACAGAAAGAAAAGTAAAAACACGACGTCGCCGAACATAACCGGAAATCAGTAAAAGCAGCAACAGCAACAACAACAACAACAACGACAGCAACGGAATGTATCGTCCAAATTTCTACGAGTCCACTTGCCTGCGATGCAGCGAGACCGTCTATCAGGTGGATCGCGTGGGGCCACTAAAGGATTTCACATTCTTTCATTCCGGTTGCTTCAAGTGCGTCCATTGCGGCACCAAGTTGACGCTTAAAACATATTTCAACAATCAACACAAACAGGACGACAAAGAGGTGAGAGAGAGAGAGAGAGAGAGAGGCGAAAAGACTGAGGCGACAAACGCGCCACAAGTTTGAAAAATTTGTTTGCACAGCTGTCGCTTTGCATGCGAGCAATATATGTATGCATAATAATAAATAACTTTTTTTGTTATTGCACTTAAACAAAGTGTGTCACCGCATACTATACGAGTATGCATCTACATATAGCTATAGATATACATATACATATATCTATAGTTATTGCCATGGCTAAAAGGCGGCCACCTGCTGTGAGTAGGTGAAGTGTGTTGCAAATCAGCATTGACTTCTTGTCTCGTATGCGTAACAGTCTAGCTTCAGCTTTTAAAAAGTTAAGACAATTGAGTTATGGCAAAGTTGAACAAATTAGTAGAAACAAGCCACAATATATTTCTTTAATTAACATCCGAATTTGACGCTGTTTATTAACTGATTTCCTATTCCAACACGTTTTAAGACTAGTTCTCAATTCAAATCGTTGTTGTGTAATTTATTCATGAAATCGACTCACGTACAACTTGTCAATTATATTTAATAGCAGACGACAAAGGAATCTTTAATTATAACGAATCGAATTATATATTTATAATAGATGTTGCTATTTAAATTATTTCTTTAGTATTAGCAAGTAGTTGGCAAGTTTGAAACTATAGTTTAATGAATAAATTAATATGTATTCAAAGTTATCAAGTTATCTCTAAATTATCATCCAATGTTATCCAACAAAATGAATGCATTGATAACAGTGTTAAAGCAATCTGTGGTAGTTAAAATACCATCTATTGTTGTCTCTATTTTATACCTGTATCCTACTCAGTTAGTTATCAATATTCATCTTAACGATTATACGTTTATAATTATATCATATAGTATTAAAATCAAATATATAGTTAACTTTAACTCTTACCAATGTTTATCTTAAAGTTGATCCGTTTGTAAATCTATCATGTAGTTTTTAAAAAAACATTTATAGCTATTTTGTTATCCCCTTGAATTTGATTCAACGATAACGATTACCCAACAATATGGCTAATAAACCTTTTGCAGGCTAATCTATCTTTACAAATCTGACACAATCTTCAATCTAATTGCAAGTGAGCTAAAAAAGTATTACAGCTGCACAGTTTCATCATGATAATCGTTTTTAAATGCCTTTTTACTTGCCCCACACTTTGCTTTCTTATTGTCTTTTGTTGAATTACCATTTGGTGTACTTACATGGTTGGTTTTTGATTGTGCTCAGTGTTTGACCAAGATCTATCTACTTCAATCTTTTTACAGGTCTATTGCAGTTCACATGTACCAAAGAGCGGACCCGGCCATCTTGACCAGACAGCGGTGGGCATTAGACAGGCCTTGAATGCGCCGCGTACCAGCAAATTCGTGAACGAGCAAATACGTGGCACACGCACCGAAATCGATGGTGAGATACATATCTCTTTTTAAAAAAGGTAACAATAACGAACAAAATTGACTGCAGGTGTCCTCAGTTCGCGCCAATCAACGCCCAATGGCTACGGGGGACGTGAGGTGAGCTCACCATCCCAAAATGATTCCGATTACAAATATGGACGCTTCGATGCGAGCGCTTTGCATATTGCGCATGCTCTCAAACAGACGGAGATACAAAAGGCCTATAACAAGGCGCGCGAGAAGCCAATTGATTTCTACCTGGTAAGTCTACAATTTATCAAGCCCTGCTCCAACTACTCCTCCTACTCCTCCCAGTCATTCCTTCTGCAGCTATCTATTCTAACTGACTGCCAAGTGGCCGCAAATTAAGAAATTATTTAGTGCAGAACATCTAATGAAATTTAAATGCTTGCTTGCGAGTTTGCTGGTCAGTAATCATTGCTTTAGTCGTTTATAGCGGGTTGGCAGCACACACACACACACACACACACACACACACATACAGATAGAGAGACTTGGCTAGTTGTATCTTGTAAACAAACGGTTGTGCAATGCTCCGTCAGTCGCCGTCTCCATCTACGTTTGTTATGTCCGTCTCAAGTTGAAGCGAGTAGCAAGTGAAGTTGAGTTTGAGTTCAGTTAGGTAGGGGGAAGTGTATTTAATTAATGCAATCGCAGGCAAAGTCATGATTATGTAGGCTAGTGTGCTATTTACACTTGTTCACTCAAGTTTGTTGCCTAAGTCTTTTGTTTTGACGGGCCACTTTAAACAATCGCAGTCCCCCTTACAAAATAAGAATCGTTTCTTGGACTATGAGTAGCTTATAAGCATTCGATTGTTAAGAATGTAGATTACATACGTATATCAATAGTTAAGCAGAGTTATTTCCTATAGTACACTTAACAACGGCACTCTGAAAGAAGTAAACAAGAATTTATAGCAGACTTGAAAGTTTCGTTATAATTGAACATCGAAAAGCGGAGTTATAAAAGATAATATATATAAATAAATATTATAAATAATAACTAAATAATAACTATTTACATATTATCTATCTGTAAAGAAATCGCTGTATAATATAATCCTTTGCAACAGCAACAGTTTTATTAGAATACCCCGAAGTTATATTTAGAAGAGGTTATTTAAAATGGAGATAATTCCCGGATACAGGGTATATGCAAGCCGAGCCGTCTTGTCAGTTATAATTTTGAAATTTAATGTGTTATCTTAACTTCACTTGGTTTTTATGGCTGAAGAGTGTGGGCCAGTTGTAATGTGTGATGGCCAACAAGGGGGTGGGGGTGGGGCGGGGAGACTGCCAGGTTTGTCAGAGATGGCGCAGCGTATTCCGGGTAAATGAGTTAAGTGTGTGCAACAAGCGCAAACAGTGGTCAAGTTTTGTGGCGCCTCGATTACAATTTATAGCAATGTGCAACATTTATCGGCAACTGCATGCGAGAGACAGCAAATATCATTGGCTTTGGCTTTGGCGCATGACTTGCCACTTGATGTTGCAAATCTGGCAAATCTGCATGATGGTGAAAGCATTATAATCGCATTTCCAAAAAAAAAAAACGAAATTAAAATCGCACAAGTTTTTTTTAAATTTATTTTTTTTGATCTGTTGGTTTTGTTTGTGGCAATGTGGCACCAAATAGCATTTCTTTCACTTTTGAGAATGCCACACGCGAGTGATCAGCGGAAACAACAACAACAAGAGCTGCTAAACAGCAGCAACAACTACAACAACAACAACGACAGGCACATATTATTGCAACGCTCAATTTAACAAATTTCGAACAGGTGTTTGATGGCTTTGTTGTTGCCACACCGCAAAAGCCACAAAAAATAAAAAAAAAACACCGCCGTCGTCTCTAATAGAAAATATGTGAAAAATTGCATGCATGCAATCATTAAAAATTTTGCATGTTTTACAACTGCCACGCACACTCACACACACACACACACATGCGCACTTGCACGCTCGCACACCCACCACCACCACCAACAACAAATAAAAAAAAAACAAAATACACTTGGAGTTCACTTCAATCAGGTTTAACGCACTGTACACAATATTTCGGACTGCAGTGTTACTGTTACTGTCTGTCCCCGTCTAAGCGGGCAGCATAGATTTCCATATACGGGTATCTATGCGCGTCGCCGTCACTTGTTTTTCCGGCTGCAGTGCAGCGACGTCAGCGCCGACGCTGCGCTGTTTGCTAAATCTAAATTATGCGCACCAGAGTGAAAGTAACAACGGCAAACGACGCCGCCGCCGCCGCAATCACATTTGCTTCATCATTCAACTGACAACTGACTGGCAGCGCAGTCGGCGTCGGCGTCGCAGTCGGTAGCGTCATTCTTTTGGCGCACTCTGACGTTTGCTCTCCTTTGCTTTAAATGGCGCTCCCACTCTCACTCTGACTCTGCAGCTCTCTTACCCCTCAGTGCTCTTAAGCCCTTATGCAATGCACGCGCTTTTTAAATGCGCCGTGTAATTGTTATCGTTGCGACTGCTCTCACGAATACTTCCTCATGCTTAGCTTTTGCTTTGCAGCGTTTTGCGCAATTTTGTCAGACGCAGCAGCGGCCAATTTACAATTGATGTCTGTCTGTCTGTCTGTGTATTTGTTGCTTTTGTTTGCTTAACTTATGCAATAATTAATTTCGACGCTTTTGGACTTTCGTTTTCAGTTTGGGCTTTGCTTTTGATTTCTGTTATTGCTGCTGCTCTCGCAACTGTTGTTGTTGCTGTTGCTGCTGCTTATACTTCTTATTGCTTTTGTCACCGTGGGCGTAATAACTGTTGTTGCTCTCAATAATGTGCGCAGTTTTTGGCTCTGGTCTCACTAAGCCGCTCACGCAATTTCGAGTGTCCATTGTCAACGGGGCTATGAACCATTTAGTTGTTGTTGTTGTTGCTGCTGCTGTTTTTGCTACTGCTGCTTATTACTCTTTTTTTTGTTTTTATTTATTTTTTATAGTTATTGTTTTGAACTTGACATTGAATTTTCGGTTTTAATTGCATATTGTTATTGCTTGCCATTGTTTATGTGGCGCTAAATGCCTCAAAATTCCCATGCGGAAGCATTAATTAAATCGTAGCTAAGCCAATTTGTTTAATACCGTATTATTTGCTATAGACATATAGCCAAGGAAATGGACTGCAACATGCAACTGCAGCTCTGTAATTATGAAAACCAACTACGAAATTTGCAATTAATTTCGTACGAAATAGCAACGGTAAATTATGGGAACACAGAGTGTAACAAACGAAACAAAAGACAAACTTAAGCTTTTCTAACACTGGAACTACTTGTATCATGAGCTGCATTTTGTTTGTCAGACTCAACTGACGTTTATTAACACTAGTATTTGAATTAGATATTTGTATTGTGTTATTCTTTGATTAATAAGCAACAATTAAACTTACAAAGTAAGAATAATGATAATATATATATGCAATAATTATATGTAGATATATTCAGCTATAAAGTATCTATAAACGTCTAGTAAATGATTTTTATAGAGGAATTTAATCAATAATATCTTCTATATTCATATACTATACAATAAATAATTTATAGAATTTAAATTACCGTTAAACATGAGTGAAATTTATCGAAAAATTGTGAGTTGCTTGCAGTTGCAACAATTATTGGACGGTGCACGCAATGCGTGACCAGTGGACGGGGGAAAGGCGATGGGGCATGGGGGATTTGCGGGTGGCATGCCGCTTGGACTCTTGTTGTGGCAGTTGTGCAGCTAATGTCAGATATTTTGCCAAGCGTTGCAGCTGAAGCGTGGCATTATAATTAGCCAAGTTAACAAGCCAAGCATTGCAAAAGCCGCAGAGCAAATGCAACTGCAAAAGATACAGCTACAGCTACAGATACAAGATACAGATACAAATCATTGGATGCTTTCTCTTGCCTGTATTTGCCATATATCATCCTTTCGTATTCTTTCATTCTCAGGCTCGCGAGGAGCAGGCGCACTTGGAGATGAAACATCGCAAGGAGGAGGATGATTTGTATAGGAAATTTGCAAAGAAACGGGAAGAGGAGGATCGCAAGATACAGAACGAGTTCCAGGACGAATGGGAGCGTGAACTGCAGCGATTGACGCACAAGTTCGAGAAGGAACTGGCCACGTCGCGTCGCAATCGAGATGAGGCCAACATGTTGACGCTGCGTCACGAGCAGCAGAAGGAGGATCTGGAGAAGAACATGACGTTGCGCCGCAGCAAAAAGAAGGAGAGCATTACACGCAAAATGCTGGAACACGAACGCTATGAGACGGCCGCCCTGGTCGATCGTCAGTCCAGCGAAATGTTGGAGCTGATCAGTGCTCGACGTTCCGAGTATATGCAGAGCGAGAGCATCTTTCTGGACGACGAGTTCAGCGAGGGAGCTGTGCCCATTGAGTATCCATTGAATGCTCCCGTGCCGGCACCTCCGGCTGTCAGCAAATTTCAAATCTACACGGATCCCATTGAGTTTGAGGATGTGGATCGTATTGCCATCTCGGTGGCGCAGGAGGATCAGAAAACCTTTACGGATCTGGTGCGTCAATTGGTGGGTCGTTGCACCACCGACATTGAGAAGGCGCGCACGATTTTCCGTTGGATTACGGTCAAGAATCTGAATGCCATGCACTTTGACGACGATCTCAGAGGCGACACGCCAATGGGTTTACTACGTGGCATCAAATACGGCACGGAGAGCTACCACGTGCTCTTCAAGCGTCTCTGCAGCTATGCGGGTCTACACTGTGTCGTCATCAAGGGTTACTCCAAGAGCGCTGGCTATCAGCCGGGTGTGAAGTTCCAGGACTCACGTTTCCGCAACTCCTGGAATGCCGTCTACGTGGCGGGTGCATGGCGCTTTGTCCAGTGCAATTGGGGTGCCCGGCATCTGGTCAACGCCAAGGAGGCGCCCAAACAGGGGCGTGGCAAGAATGACAGTCTGCGGTGAGTTTTTCTTGGTGCTAGCATTGAATACTTTTTTAAGAATTGCCAAAACTAACAATAACATTTAAGGAACAGAAGAAAAAGGGAAAGGAAAATTATAAAATTTAAATAAGGAAGAGATTCAGAGTACAGAAAATGGGAAAATCTAGTTCATTAATATAAGTAAACATTAGTCTGTGTTTTATTTATTTATTATTGTAAATGTGGAATCAACTAATTTGCTATTTCCTTTTCTTTGCTTTCTCTGCTTTTCCTTAGTTATGAGTACGATGATCATTACTTTCTCACCGATCCACGGGAATTCATCTACGAGTTCTATCCACTGCAGGAGGAATGGCAGCTGCTGAAGCGTCCCATCACGTTGAGGGAGTTTGAGAATCTTCCCTTTGTACGCTCGCTCTTCTTCCGCTACGGTCTGCACTTTGCCGACGAGGGCTACGGTGCTGTGGTCTTCACAGATGACACTGGGGCGGCCACAGTGCGCATTGCGATGCCTACGGATATGCAGAGTTGCCTGATCTTCCACTACAACCTCAAGTTCTATGATAGCGACGAGGAGCTCTCCTACGATGGCGTCTCCCTCAAACGCTTTGTCATGCAGTCCGTTATTGGCAACATTGTTGCCTTCAGGGTGCATGCCCCATGCTCTGGCGCCTTCCTGCTCGACATATTCGCCAATGCAGTCACACCACAGGAATATCTTACGGGCGAACCCATGAAATTCAAGTCCGTGTGCAAGTTTAAGGTGAGATAAATGGGTATTTGTATATGCGGTATTTGCAGAGCAAAAGGATGGGTTTTATTTATTGCAATCAACTATTAGTATACTTAATCAGTATATGTAAAACTCTGTCCTGACTTAATCACTGACTAACTAACTGACTGATCATTGTAAAGCTCAAGCGGTTAGACTTAGGAGACTGTAATTTTCACACATCCTAACTGAGACACAATACGTTGGCTAGTTATGTATATAATATCTATATGTGTATATTTAAGAGGAGTACAGCCATCTGTTGATTTATTACTAACTGGGAAACTATTTTTTAGATCTGCTGCGAGGAGCTCCAAACGGTGATGGTGCCGTTGCCGGATTGCGCCAGCGGGGAATGGGGTCCCACCAAGGCAACACGCCTCTTTGGACTCATACCCATCACACATCAGGTGAGTGAGGAGTCAAGCAATTAACCCGTATCAGCTGTAACTCAAGTTCGTTCTCCACCTCTTTAAGGATCCCCTAATCTTTGCCGGACGCAGCTTGGATCTGCAGTTCCGCATGTCGCGACCGCTGACAGACTTCATGGCGACGCTGCATAAGAATGGCATCGAGGAGAAGAAACTGGCCAAGTATGTGACCCACAGCACATTGGATGACATTGTTACGTTTATCATTAAGTGAGTTTATCGAGAGGATTACTGAGTATTGTTTGCATACTAAATTTATGATTACTTGCAGCTTCCCGGAGGAGGGACAGTATGGCCTCGATATATACACACGCGAGCTGGGAGCACCACATCATAACCACCACAACAATAACAATAACAACTCATCATCGTCCGGCGAGAAACATTTGCTGACACATTGCTGTAAATATTTAATCAATTCGTCCAAACGGAATTGAAGTGCAACATGGGGAACAACAAATGCAATATTAATTAATAGTTAGATAATTAAGTAATAGCTACTAAAAATGTAATATGCAGTCGTGCATCGGCAGTAGTTTCCGCTGTACAGGTGCTAAACACATCAATCATGCTCAATCAATCATTTGTTAATCCACACTTCAGGCTGCAGTCTTCAATCATATATAGTATATCTAATTGTTAACAAATTGGCAATCGAATTGAATTGAAACAATGTAAATACTCTAGACTCTAATCATTAGTCCTTAATTCGTCTAGTAATACCTGAAAGATCCAATTCTTATATACGTGTTGTACTTATTATCATTAATGCCTAATAATTTATTATGAATGAATGAGACGTTTGTCTTTAATGCAAGAGTTTATATTACTTTAAATTGATATCTAAAATTGTAACAAATCGTTCAATTTTCGACCATGACAATGACCTGTAATTAAACACTATGATAATGTGAATCAAATATTAAACTTATGTATTTTTGGCATACTAAACACCTATTTAATTTTTTTTTAATCCAATTGCAAACCAACAACTTATCTTCCTTTGACAGACATAGTATTCATTAAAGAGGCTTGAGAGTATATTTAGCCGGGCCTCAAAAAAGCGCTGTTAACTAGAATTTTATTTAAGATATCTGTAAAAGAAATACGCTTTCTATCCTTTTTACCTTTTTATGTCACACCAAACCGCTTTTATTTGAATTTTCTTTGACAATGAAAAAATGGAAGAATAATTTTGGCGAATTCTTTAGAGAATTCCATGGAATATTAAAAATTTTGCATAAAATCCCCATCTTCGTTGTCAAAAAAGATCGGAGGCTCGTTCGCGTCAGTAACGTCTGCTGAAAGTGGGACAGACTGTTTCTCCTTGTCAAGATGACTTAGACCTTGAACCGCAGTTGTGCCAAGACGGTAGAAAAGTTTATGTCCTTTCTCGGCGATATCGTATGCACTTTTTTTGTCGATGCTAAAGGTGATCGCGACGCCGTTTCCTTTGTCGATGCGGGACACTATAGACCACGAGTCGAAGTCGTGCACGTTCTGGGACTTTAGTAATTGCATCACAAACTTATCGGATTTACCAGCGCTACGTGGCAGGTAGGTTTTAATTATATACTGCTCCTTCGGTCCTATATGCAACTTAGCTTCCACTCGAGGACCTTGATAGGAGGATATCTGTGATGCCATTCTCATTAACCAGTCTGCGCAGATTTTGTTAAAGCAGTTCACTTCCAAGTATCCTTTTCTAAATGTAATCGAAGTGAAGCGCAAGGGAACTCCCAAATTCGAAGATGCCACCTCCAATATGAGTGCCTCCTCTAGATCCAATTTTTCCTGATGGTTTAGCTTGATCTCTGGATACCCCAGTGGCATTAGCAATATCTTAATCGGCTCGTCTTCTCCCGTTGGGCCAGGACTTTCAACTGCATTGTTTAGTTGCTCGTGATTGGGGCCATCATGGGATGATTTGAGCGTTTTAACATCAGGTTTAAAATTCGCCGCCGGCTGATTTGGTTCTCTGGCCATGCTGATGGCTTCGTCAGGCGAAAAACCCGCCTTGAGATAACGTAGATACCACTTTGTTCGAGAGCCACATAGACTTTTTCTGTTGCGATCAGTCAGACTTCCGGGCTGACCCGGGGGCGGTAATTCAAGATTAGGCCGTTTTAGCTTTGGCTTAACACCGTCTTTACCACTAAAGACTCGCTTCTCCGGCCTATTGACCATGGGACGCCACGTGCCACCGCCACCGCGGTTATTTCCTTGGGCAGGCGGTAAAGGGGGAGGTTCTCGGGAGCGGCGTGGCAACAATTCCTCCTTGTCCCGCCGTAAACTTTCCCTTGGTGACATGCGTCCTAGGTCATGTGCCGGGCTGCGACTTGCGAGTCGTGTTTGATGGAACTCCGGACTCCTATTATACCGCCCCCTGAAGCCGTCTGTTTCTTGCCCTGGACTGTTCTTGAGCTGCTCCTGGAAGATCCCCGTATTTCTATCTGGACTCTGATCGTACTGTGACCTTCGTCCTCTCTCTGAACTGCGATCGTGCTGTGATCCTCGCCCTCTCTCTGAACTGCGATCGTGCTCTGATCCTCTATCCGATCTCTGATTATACTGTGATCTTTCTCCTCTATCGAAACTCTGATCGTACTGTGATCTTTCTCCTCTATCTGATCTCTGATCGTACTGTGATCTTTCTCCTCTATCTGATCTCTGATTGGACTGTGATCTTTCTCCTCTATCTGATCTCTGATCATACTGAGATCCTCGACCTCCTTCCGGACTAGGACCATATGGCCTGCGATCTTCATTCGGTTGACGATTGAACTGATCTTGCAGAAATTGCAGGTCTCTGTCTGGAATGTTTTGAGGTTCATATTCTATCTGGTAGGCCATTGGCTCCATTTGTATGCCCACTTCTTGGCCATTGAAGCTCTCACCGGGAAAGCTGCCCATGTATTGGTTTTGATCCCGCTGTTGTCTTTGCGGGCGCGCTCCAAATTCTAAATCATCGAGCATATTCCTCGAGACATTATAATTGTTGTGATGGTTGTTTGTGTGATTGTAATTTGTTCTTGTGTTTCTTGTATTCATTTTTTTTTGCTAGTGATTCCCACGAGTTGCGGAGAAATATGAGGTCCGCCCGAGCAGAGATCCGCCGTACCCGGGTAAGGCTTTATTTGGAACAGGCGGTCGCCACTTGCCTGAGCTCGCCGTTAGCGACTGAACTAGTTGTTAACCCGGGCTTCCAGTCTGGTCCGACTCTCGGCACGGCACGAATAACACCTTAGTCCAGCCCGGAGTGAGATGAGAGGGAGGGAGGGAGTTGGGAAATTGGGAGGGGAGGAGTGTGTGGGGCTTTAAATTTAACAGACGGCCCCACAAACGTCTGGTCGATAAGACGGACACACAGCCGTATTACCCGCTGGCTGTCCGGGGCTGTTTATTCTTTAATTATTCACAGCTAACCTCCCATTTTGGGAAATGGAGGAGGCCGTTCGCTATCCGCAACCTGCGACCCGTCCGGTGGCCTCCAGCTAGGCCCCTGGCGTAGCCTCATCTCACGGCGGTACGTCAGACCGGATTATTAAATATATATATATGAAATGTACATGTATTTATACTTTATTTGTTCATGATCCTTAAACGTATATAAGTATATAGAATTTGAAATTTCACGGGGGACATTCATAAGTATGAAGGAGGGGGTTGAGGGACGCGGGGGCAATTAAAGGTAAACTTTACTTAAACTTACAAATGAAATATATTACTTTCTATATATTGGGCGACTGTTTTTAGTACAATTCTTTTTTTGTTTTGTTGTTTATTTGTTTTGTAATTAAATGTGAACGCGCAGTTTTAGCACATCGATGGTTCGTGTTGTTGTTGTTGTTGTTACTGCAGACTTGTCTTATTTAAATGTTTCGTCTGCCATTTTCATGAACACTGCAAGTGGAAAGAAAATAATTTAATTAACTTGTTTCTTTTGACAATAACAAAACCAGGATTAATTTAAATGTGTTTGCTCAATGCATTGAGGTTGCATTATTCTTTAATTTCGACTTAAACAAGATTCAATTACTTATAAGGTAACGTATTTCCCACAACTGTTGTCAATACGTCAGACCTTGTAAGTAATTTCACCATGGTCGCCTTGCGCATTAATCAACACTGTAATTTTCAACACTTTGAGCAAACGACACTTATAGCGTGAATTAATAATGACTGGGGATGGGAAATGAAGGAAGAGAAGCTGAAGAGAGAGAGAGAGAGAGGAAGAGATAGCTGATACCCGATATTGTTATTCAAGATAGAACTTTGACCGAGTTAATCAGTATTTATTAAAGAGAATTTGTCATGTTGTTGTTATTGTTATTGTTATTGTTAGCACACCAAATAATGAAGAGCACAAATGCACGCCGTAAGAAGACAAGGGATTTATTGTTATTACCAAAGACCAAACAACAAAATCACTAGTCTTCCATACGGAATGCATTTTCCCAGAGGCCGAACGATTAGGTTTTTCTTTATTTTTGACATGAAGGCGAACGATATTCGTGATGTGAAATTGGAGTAATTATATTTATGATATTTATATTATTCGATTAGCACACTTGACGATGATTTCATTTATTTTATTGAGATTAGTTCAGATGAAAATGTGAACAGGGAAGGGGAAATGACATGAGTGTTGTTTTTTTTTTTGGGTTGTATTGATGTTAGTAAGTCATAATGAAAGGAGCTTTGTGCATACTTTTAGTCTGTTTGCGACACCAACCTCTGTTGCAGCAGATACTGTGCCATTTGTATTTGCTTGGGGGTGCCCGAAATGGTAATGATGCGATCATTGGAGCCGGGCAGAGGCTCGTCTATGGTTATATACGCACTCGAATCGTTGCGAATGCGACGAATCCGACCGCCGCCCTTGCCAATGATGGCACCAGCCAACTGTTAATAAAAGAAAACAATATAAATGTTAATCTCCTACAATTGCAATAGATATCCCGACAATTCTCTACTTACATCCTTGGGAATTGTGACCTGTGTGCTGTTGTTGGGGTCATGACCCTGCGGTATATTGGATGTGACATTGCTGCTGTTGTTGGAACCAGAATTTCCACCGCCTGAATTGAAGCCACCTCCGCTATTGTTAGCACCGAGTCCACCGACACCGCCGCCATTGTTGACAGCGCCAAGTCCGTTGCCCAGACTGTTGTTGCCAGCTCCAAAGCCAGATCCTAAACCATTGCCCAGACTGTTGTTGTTGCCGGCTCCAAAGCCAGAGCCACCACTATTGCTACTTTGGTTTTGGCCAAAGTTGCCCAGGCTGGGCAGATTGCTGGCATTGCCGCCGCCTCCTCCTCCGCCGAGCTGATTGCCGCCGCCAAAGTCGTTGCCACCGCCGAAGCCATTATTGCTGAAGTTGCCACCGCCAAACGGTCCGCCACCGCCGCCAAAGTTGCTGCCACCAAAGCCGCCGCCATTGTTGCCAACGCCAAAGCCATCGCCGTCACCACCGCCCCCATTGGCCCAGGGATTGATAAAGGGATTATCGCGTGGTCCTCCCATGCCGCCGATGCCAGTGGAGCCACCGCCTGAAACGCCTCCACCGCCGCCGCCACCACCACGACCGCCACCAAACCGATCATTGCCGCGTCCGCCGTTGCCGCCGCCACCGCCAAATCCGCCACCACCTCCATTACCAGCACCACCACCGCCGCCTCCTCCACCGCCGCCTCCACCATTGTTGCGACTGTTGCCACGCTGGCTGGGACGTGTGCTGCCAGTGCCAGTGCCATAGCCGCCATATTCGTCCGCATAGACGCGATCGAAGTTCATCGGATCATAGTTGTGTATGGGACCCTTGATGGGTGTGTCCCGGGTTAAGGTAATAACCTCACGCACCGCATCGATGACCTGGCTCTGTTTGCCCACCGTCTGCACCACGCGATCTGTGCTCTGAGGCGCCACATTGGAGAATACCTTCAAGAAGCGACAACCGATGCGCTGTGGGGAAGAAAATTAAAGATTAGAGTTGTACTCAAGTTAATAACAATAAATATTTAGAAGAGAGTATCATAGAAGATTGGATAGAGTCTGCATATAAAATTAGCTGAAATCTAAGGATTATCAATATTTCTATCGAGGGAAGCATTAAATACTAGATTAATTTAATACCCCCAGAATAGAGAGCAGGCTAAAGAGAAAGATTAGACATGTAATTAAGATAACAATTTGTTTATCAACGCAATAGAGAAGTGTAAAAAAATTGGATAGATTCAGCATTTAAGATTAACTTAAATCTAAGACTTATCAAGGTTTCTGTCAATGGAAGAGGATACATGAAACAATAGATGAATTCACATGCTTTGAATACCCACGACTTCCTATTCTTAATAGATCTATAAATATATCTATTATGAATGTCATGGAATTATTCATACTCATATCTATAAAAGAGATAAATATTCTATATTATATGACGCTAAAGACCTTTCAATATAACTCGCGACGGACGAGAGAAGCTGAACTGAAATTGATAGTATCTTTAAACTCTAAACGAGGCGTATCTTAACATGCCTCACTTCTAGGAACTTCAGCTGTCAGCTTAGGGAAAGCGGCAGCAGGGGGTTTTAGCTAAGGCAGCTGCTTAACAGTTTAAATCAATTTGACCATGACACTGACCCATCCACACACAGCCACACACAGGCTGATGACACGACCCTATTATCATCAGCATCATCATCATCGTCATACTCTCACATACATATTCCCATACCCACAACCATTCCCATTTGCAACGCAACGCGCAGCTGTCAGTGGCAGGATGCAGGATGCAAGCACTTCTCAGTTTTGCTACCTGCCGTGGCAGCAGTAATTCTGATTTTCTTTCATTTTGGCAGCTGCTGTCCTCAGGCTCCCAATTGTGCAGTGCTTAGGGGCACATTCAACGCCGGAAGTTGTCTTTCCCCCCTCGCAATCACAATGCGTTGTCGTCCTCGTCTGCAGCGGAAGTGTAAATGTGAAATTCGATAGCCACTTAGGAATGCATGTTTTGAGTACCTGTATATATATGTATATAAGTGTGATTGTGTGTGTGTGTGTGGAGGGAGAGAGAGACAGGGGCTTACATTTATGCCTACGTGCATTGGAGCCTGCTTCCGTTTCTCCTCCGAATGCGTTTGCCTGTGGACTGATGATTGCATCATTTCTATGCCCAAATTGCGTGGCTTACCAAAATGACCAAAGGCTGCGTCATGCCCCCAACCCCTTGGCTGCTCCCTTGGCGACAACTCGTTGCCGTTGCGTGTGACCCCCAGACAACAATGGCGACACACAAGAAGGAGGTGCCACATCAAAAACTGTGAGAAGTGGGCTTATGTTGAGTCACACACAGCAAGAACTTAAATACACACGTACACACACAAGCACAGGGAGAAAGGAAAGAGACGAGGCGCTGCTTTTATGTCACAATATAAAACTTCAAAAGGCAAAAGAGCGGCGACTGGACGCTCATTGAATTTATTATTAAATTTAAAACACAAGCAGCAACAACAAAGTGTCGTGTCAGAATTAATATGTGTGTGTTTCCGAGAGAGCGCGCGCAAGAGCATGACACACATACAAATCAAGAATGTAGCATACTTTTCGTTGGCCGCACGAATAAAACATTCAAAATGAAATTGCGAAGCAGCCAAAATAAAGAAATACGAAAAGTAAATGCTCATTTGTGTGTGCGTGTGTGTGTATTGGCATGACACAGCAAAGTAACACACACAAACACACACAGCCTATGTTTAACTCAATTTATATATTTTATTTATAAACACAAATTTTACTTGTACCTTTTACACATTTTATATTATTTACACCACGTTTAAACTCATCTCTATGCCATGAAATACATCTAGCTCAGCTTTTATTTCTTTTGGCGTTTCGTCTTCGAAATAAAATGGATTTAGTGATGGCACAAAACTCGAATATCTCCATATTTTCGAAATTATTTTGTTAATGTATAATTTGTAGTTTTTTTTAAATCTAGTAAACAGCCCTCGCCTTTATATAAAACTAGGCACTTTTCGTTTAAACAGTTTCTTAGCCTGCACAGCAACTGAAATTGCACTGACAGGAGCAACAGCAGCGTAAGTAGCGCGAACACAACCGTGCACGACCAGCGCCAATGTCGAACTAATTGGGTTCAACGATTGCCAGTTGCCATGTAAGGCGAAGACGCAGCCTGTCCAGGCAGAGAAAGGAGCGCAGTGCTGAGAGAATAACGAACAGCGAGCTGAGAGCAGCAAACAGAGCACCGCTTTAACAGCGCTTCAAACAGAGAGAATAACATAGCATAGGCAGAATGAACAGAGCAGCAAACTATAAGGATAGAGCAGGCGAGCATTATAGTCAGAAGCATGTGCGCGCCTTTCTTGTGGTTGTTGTTGTTGTTATAGCTGCTGCTACCTTTAAAGGCAGTTCGTTTTAAGAAGGATACTCAAGCAGGCAAGCAACTGTTGTTGTTATTGTTGTTCTTGCTGCTGCTTAAGATGTTGTTGTTGTAGTATTAGAGGCGCAGCTGCTGAAGAACCGGTGTATTATTCAGCTTCTTTAGCTTCGCATTTTTTCACCGTGTGTCCTCTCTGCCTACGTATGTGTGTGTGTGTATTGACGCATGCGCAGGATCTCGCACACACACACACTTACACACACAAAGTTAATGTAGTCAAGGCAAATGAAACGTAATCATTGATGCCATCCACTTATTAATTTTAATTCCTTACACTTCCTCTTCGCGTCGTTCTTGTTGACTTTCTAAGTCACTTTCAGTGGCATCTCTTGATGATATGCAAAACTAAGTATTCGAAAGGCAGCTGCTTGAATGAATACGAGAAGGAGCAGCAACTTGCAGCATGTGGCATCAATAAAATAATGCAACGCAGCTTGCCTCTAATTGATAGACAACAAAAATCAAACCAACAGCTGCAATTAGAAAACTTTTGCGGTTCCAAAAGCAATAACAAACATCGAGTTGGGAGTCCTCCTTTAGACTCTGAAATGAGCTGTCAGGCAGCCGAGAGCACTTAAACAAAGCGGAAGCATGTGGCAACAACAACAGCAACAAGAACAACAACATCATGTTGTATGTGGCACATACCAACAAGCAGCGTAAACTGAACCGGATATTGACGGAAGCAACAAGGACATGTCAGTTTCAGTGTGTGCGTATGTCGCACTCAAAAGTTTCATAAACTTATTAATCAAATGATCAAAGCCAAAGTTTCTAGGCAATGTCAGTGACAGGGAACATCGACAGAAAAAAAGAGGAGCACACAACAATTTGAGCAGCTTGTAAAGAAATACCAAGAAACAGATGTCGTCGTTACCTCAGCTGCCGTTGCTGCTGCTGCTGTGTCTGTGTGTGTATGTTGTAGCACCTGTTAGGCATTCATTAAGTGCTGCCACAGGCATAGCAACAACAATAACAACTGCAACCGAGTCGTAAGCGAAGCAACAATTGTAAGCCGCAGGCAACTCAGCTCATTGAACATAAAGGGAGGGAGGAGGGACAGTTGCAGGGATGAAACAAAAGCCATTGGCACGCTACATAGACAGGCATTTGGATTAGGAGCAGGAGCAGCAGAATAGAGGATCAGTAATGGCAGCTGCCGTCTCATTATTAGCGCCGATGCAGCAGATGCCACAAGAGAAACACCGAGGTGCTTCATCCATCAGCTGCTGCTGTTGGGGGCACAGGACAAATTTACAATTTTTAGAAATATGCTCGTAAATTGATAGAATTAGGATACGTCGAGACAGGAACAGGAACAGGACAGACAGCTAACACATGTTGCAGCTGAAGTGACAAAATTGCCACCCAATACAGGAAACAAATTCTAGTTATACTAGCACTGCTTTAGGCATTGCATTATAACCTTCATTCAAGGACATCAAAAACAGAAACCGGCTTGTGATAAAAAAGTCAAAATGCGAAAACTCAAAAACACACACACAAACAGAGGAGGCAGGACACCAAAACTAAGGTAAAAGCAAAGCCGATGCTAGAAGGATAAGCAAAGAAGACAGACGAAAGACAAGGTAGCATTTGTATTTTTGAAAGAAAACAGCTGCTCTCGAAGACCAAGAAGACAAAAGAAACATCAGGCATAGTATATTATAAGGAACGGGGTCGACTTGCCTTTGCCTAAGGAGACAAAGCAACAAGAAGACAACACATGCTGAGGTTGAGACTCCACTGGTGATCAACTGAGCTGGCAACAGACGACACAGACGAGCACAGACGCTGGGAGATGGCAGCTGCAAGAAGGATGCAAGGATACACAAATGAAGGCGACTATAAACAATTTTAATATTGCAGCCAGCATAAGAGATGCTGAACAAAAAAAACTAAATAAGTAAACGCAATGCTTTCAGCTGCTTTTGCCTGTTTCCTTTTTGTTCTTGTTGTTGTTGTTGGACTTGTTGACCTCCATAGAACGGAAAGAGAAACAAGAAAACATTTGCTCGATTGCCAGTTACTCTTTTTGGCCTAAAAACATAGCTAATAAAAAAGCAATTTTACTAGAAAGAAATTGTATAAAAAGCATAGCCTAAGGCGTTATAGATAAAATATTAACAATAGATAAACATAAAAGCAAATGCATAAAGCAGATAATCAATTAAACTGGGAGAATTCAAAAATAAATATTTATTGATATAAAACAAACTCCGTAACTTCATTCTTGAGAATATAGTATACAACTCCATTGAACAGATCGATTAATAAAAATGTTCCAAGTTGTTTACAGTGTACAAATATATGTGCATATTCATAAGGAAACAGTAGCAAGAGCAGAAGATAGGTAGCAAACAAAGCAACAACAAAGCGAAATGCCTGTCTGAGACTTTCTTTTTTCCCCTTTTTATCTGTGCGCACAAAAGTATGCAATATTAAATTCATGCGCGCCTTTGCTTGCTTTGCGAAAGACACAAAGTGAACGTAAGGCAGCGAGCGGATGTGAAGTAAATGCTGTGTGCGTGCGTGTGTGTGTGTGAATTGTGCACAGCCAGAGGGTTAAATAAAAAATACAAAATCAAGGGATTCCAATTAAAATGCAGTCACTTTTCTCACTGCTAATTAATGAGAAATGTGCAAATAATTAAATGGAAAGAAAAATACAGGTTAAAGTAAAAAATACTCACACACAAATGAAATAAGTAATAATAATGCTGAAGAAACCGATTGGTTTCTTTGACTGAATAGCATACACATGGTGTGCGTGTGCGTGTGTATGTGACAATTGCGCAATTGAAAAGCGCTTGACATGTGCACATACACATGACGTTGCTAGGGATGCGTCCAACATGCAATTGAATGAGCCAACGATGACGATGATGATGATGCCGATGACGATGATGGCGACAATTGCGTTATGAAAGAGACTTGGAACAAACATCCTCGTCAAGAACAGAAATAGATTCTTGCACATGCCAGCAGTCTGTGAATGAGACTGTTATGCTCCGTTATGCTGCTGCTGCCATTGACAGGCACCTACTCAAGCTTTAGGCCAGGCCAAAACAGTTCGCATATTGACAAAATATGTTGCCTTTGCCAAAGCAACGAATTGAACTCATACAAAGTCATATTCCACAGAAATTCCATCCAGAAATAAACGTAACTTTGACACATCGATTTAATACCCTTGCAGATAACTTTACACTTTAAATATAGTTAAAATATAAATAGGCATTAAATAACTAGTATAATAATTAGTAGAGAATACTATAAATATGATTCAGAGGTCTTTCTTTCATTGCTAAAATGGATAATCTTTATAACTTTATAGATAAAAGATCTATAGTCTGACCAAAATTTCAATCTTTCATAACTTTATAAAAAACTAAACAGATTATTGAAGGAAATGTAGTTTTTATCAGGGATTAGCATACATTAAGATATTATTTATAGTTATTTGAAACTTTGGGGCTTGAATATGCTTTCATCACTAGACTTTTACCTAGTGTAGCAGTTTTTATGGTTTATTATAATACCCATCGCAAGGGTATTGAACAATCCACTTATCGTGACTATTCAAGCAGTAGAAGAAACATGGCCAACTCTCTACTTGGTCAGTTGCTATAATTAGCCTATGCGTGTGAGTTTGTGGTGTGTGTGTGTGTGCATGTGTGTCTGTGTGTGCATGTGTGTCTGTGTGTGAAAGGCAATTATGTGCATGACATCGGGCGATATGCATGGCAGGACACATAAGGACATTTGGGACATGTTCTCACATTTCCCACGTTTCCATAGAAAAGAAATAAGTTGATTAGGTACTCACATCGCGTATCTCCTTGATCTTCTGTCCACCCTTGCCAATAACGCAGCCGGCGAGACTCTGATGGATTAACAAGCGCACATCGAATTCATCATCGCGCTGCAGAAAAGGTTAATAAGGGAGATTAATTTGATATAGATTTGCTCTATATATATCTGCATATATATACTATGTATCATATTACAGTTATACGCACCTCTTCAAAGTATTTCAGCATTTCCGTGATGATCTCCAGCGTCGACTCGATGTCCGCCGAAATTTGTATGGTGCTATTAACGTGCAGAGAACAGAAAACAGAGAAATTGTTTTTTTCGTTTTTTTTTTTTTAGATAGAACAAAGGAAAGAAAGTGTGGAAGAAAGAGAGAGAAAGTGTGAGGCATATACACACATATTAAAAAATATACATATACATATACTTAAATTAAACTCTAGTCCTAAACATTACATAAACAACTTATGATATGATAATAAAACAGACAAACAGAGAGAGAGAAAGAGAGAGAACAGAGTGAGCGTTAAGTATATAACTTCAGAGACAGGTTTCTAACTATCCTGAACTTCACAGTTGTGGTTCTTCTACCCATCAAACCACATTTAAGAACAATCGACGATTGCTATAGTTTTAGGGAAGACAATTTCGGGCATTGGGAATTGACGAGCGCGATTCAAATGTTAGTAATGGAATATAATTAGAGAGGTGTCCCCAGTGCTGGATTATATATGTAGTTACTTAGTATAATTATATACAATGTGAAGTTAATGCCGTGCATTTGTTTGTTTGGTTTGGCAGTGCAACGATTAGTAGCAAAGTTAGCGTTTATATAGGTTTATATTATATATGAACTGGGGTTATAGTACTATATGGCTGATCGATATCGAGATAACGCATCGGGCAAAGGGAACAAAAAGCAGCTACAGTTTGCTGCCTAGGAATTGGGAATATTGCACATGAATAAGACGTCACTTTCCGAAAAAAAAAAACACATCAGTACATTAGTACATACAACAAAAGATAGAGACAAGGAGACAGAAAAAGAGATAGAGAAAGAGGCGCTCGCGTTCAGCAGGTACAAATGTGGAATTGTATTTCTTTTTTTTTTAGAATATATGTATATGATAACTATAAAAACAATATATGTATTTATAAAGAGAAAAGGATAAAGATACGAGTACTAGCTAAGAGAGACCTAAGGATATAATCAAGGATTCATGTTCTTAAAATGTTTTCACTGTAAGAGATTTTTTTTTTTTTTTTTTTTTGTTGATAAGCTTATACAAGAGAAAAAATTGGTAATAGAGATTTTGTTTGTGGTTTACCGTTCGGGGCCTTGGGAATCGTCCACAGATACAGTGGCTTTATACTGCGCGGTTACATTGTTGTTTTTGGTTGGTTGGTTCATTGGTTCAGTGGTTCATTTGGCCATTGGGAGGGCGGACGGGCGGGCGGGCGAGACGAGACGAGACGGTCGGTCGGGCGTTCAGTTGGGCGCATGGACGATTTCGATATGGTTATCGTTCAGTTGATTGTATTGGCCGGTTTTTTTATATATACATATTATTATTACATTTTCATACATATATGCACAAGTTGTATTTGTTGTTGTTGTTGTTGCGCAGGTTGTTGTTGCAACAGGAGAAAGAGTGAGTGAGAGGGAGAAACGCCCCATACACACACACACACAATAAACAACAACCAACAACAGACAGACAAACAAACAACAATGGAAGGGACCAAACCAGCATGGATGTTGAAATTTTATACAGATTTGTATGCATATATTGCATATATATAGATATAGATATGATATTAATTGTGCAGCGTTGGTATCGGTTTGATTTTTGGGTGGACATCATTTATAGGATTTATCGAATTACAGATTTCAGTATCGATATCGTTTTGATCAGTTTTTGATTCATCGGGCCAGTTTTCAAATATTCAGATTCAGATTCAGAGCAGGTGACGAAGCGAGATTCAGACCCAGGGGGCGCCAGTGTGCAGTGTGGGACAACAGACCAGAGCGGGCGGGCAGGCAGATTGTCAATCGATTAATCAATCGATCAGTTGGTCAGACGATTTGATATATTTTGCATTTATTCATAAGTTTGTTTGTTTTTGGTTACATTTTGGGTCGTACGTAAGAAGTAGAAGAGAGAGAGAGAGAGAGAAAGAGAGAAAATTGTTCATTTAGTTAAAAAGGTTAAAAGCGTGTAAATTGTTCATTGTTGTTTGTTTTTTTTTTAAATTATTGAATTATACAAAAAAGTGGCGGTTTCTTTGTTTGGATTTGTTTGGTAAATAAAGCGCCTAAATATTACTTTTCGATTTTTAACACCTTAAACAAAAAATAGAGACTGAGTCAAGGCGTGAGATAAAGAGACAGACAGAGAGAGAGAGAGAGAGAGAGGGAGAGAGATTTGGGGGGCCAAAGTTAGTGAGAAAGCGTGTTGTTAATTTCTTTTATTTTCTAAGATTGCAGAGTATTAATTATTCGGTATCAAGGGAGCCGAGAATAAGACGGGAGAGAGGTCTGCAATTGCGGGTCCAGAGAGACGTGAGACTTCAAGACTTTGCGAGAGAGAGAGATACGCTATGGAGACAGGAGAGAGTGAGTTTGGAACTCGCCTTGGATTTAACAGTATTTTTGTCTTTTCTCATTGTCTTGGTGCAAGTCGAGCAGAGAGACAGAGACAGGGAGAGAGAAAGAACGAGAGGGAGAGGGGAAAATATGGTATATACATAATACTAGACGCTTCAAATATGTTTATATACTATTTTGAGTATTTTTTTCTCTTTAAGAATTATTGTGATTGTTTTAAGTGTGCTTTCGTTGTTCATTTTATAGTTTTTACAGTTTCTGTTTCTGTTTGTGCTATAGCACGTTTTATAGTACCTGAGTTCGCATCTTCTGGATGTGCTGACCTCCCTTGCCAATAACAGCGCCGGCAATCTGCAACGGAAAGATACGAGAAGGTAGACGGATATTAAGATGAGCTGCGGATTTAGTTGGATTACGCTTGTACTTACACTGCTCGGTATCAGTATGCGGACGGTCTCCTCGTTGCGTCTGTTGCGTTTTTGGTCCTGTGGTCCATCGCCATCATTGCTCTCGCGCTTCATTTTCATTCTTTCTGCAAAGACGACCATAAAAGCAAACAAACGCTTAAATCAGTTTGACTGTTAAAACTTGACACTTTTTTTTTTTTGGAATAAGCTAACAGCAGATTGCACATACGTCGCGTGTGCCAGTTTGGAAACAACTGAACGTCACGACGACGATGGCCCAAGTCGCGTTGGCTAAAATCAACAAGTCAGTAAAGTATCTACAACGACGGCCTGATACGCTGTCACATTTAAAATTTCTCTGTAAATTGAATATCAGTTATAGCCAAAGATAATTCTGCTGTTGCCTTTACTATAAATTAAAGAATATTTGCATGTCTATTTTCGTTAAAAAGAAGCAAACAAAATGTACAGATTGCTGAAATTACAGTGTATTTCAAATTCCAAAATATTTGCGCCGTTAAAAACTGCATGTAAATAATTAAAGCATACTTTTAGATAAATAAATAAATTCAATTACGCGCCAAAAAGTATGCTCTGTTTATTTTTAGTGAAATTGACGTGTAAACTGGAACAACTCTTGCAACTTTAGGTAAAGTGTTAGTCGCAAACGTAAAGACAAATTCGTTAGACTCTCTACTGGCTGTGACATCAAAAACACAACTTATAATGATCCCCAAAAGGCAGCGCAGTGTAGGTTGGAATTTGAGTTTTTTCTTGCCAAGCGCAATTAAACAACAATTCAATTCGACTTCATATCGAATTCATTGAGGTGGAATAAATTGTTGACTAGTTCCTCTACTGACAGACTAACTGTCGTGTGTTGATTGTTGTAATTCGTGCAGCTGCCAACGTTTGACAAAAGGCGTCCAAGTCTTGATCTATATATTGTATCTCTATATATTCATCTACATATCTGTATATACTTTGCTGCAACGCCCTATGCCCAACCAAAGCTGTTGAAGCGGAAATGCCAGACAGCCCACATTGCATTATATTCCATATTCATATAGATGCATCTATGCATTCATCAAAGAGCTCAACAATTGTACATTAAAACAATAAAGACGAAGAGTTGATACGCTTGCAGAAGAATATATCGAATGGAATAACAATAAATAAAATGTTCAACACAAAGTTTTATATAGCGAAGACTTGTAATGTGTTTATTATTATATATACATTGTGTAATTTGTTCCCAATAAATGTTATATTTAATATATTTAAAATATATACCAATAAATGACATGGTAAGTCGATCGGCTTGCATTAAATTTACGGAAATATATCAAGTTTTATCAACATAAGAAGACCTACACAGCTTTATAGGCTTAGCTTATCGTTCAGATCAAAACTTGCCCAGAAAATAGGCTATGCCATGCCTCAAAAACTATAATGCCATCTACAATGATGTATAAAGTTCGCTTTGGTATTCAATTGCATAATGCAAACAAGTAAGTGCCCCCCATGAATCAGTCCATATACAATTGTTTTAAATAAGTAACTGAGTCACAAAAAAAAATTACTACAATTGTGGGGCATTGTCAGCTGCCGTCGCCTACAGATCTATACTCGATGTGTGTGCGTGTGTGTTTGTGTGTATTTTGTTTCCATTTCTAGTTGTAGCACTTGAACAACTCTCGGCTCAGATGTCAAAACATCAATTGTCCAAGCTGTTAAGTTGTCAAAAATATGTCCGATACGTTGCCAACAGATTTAAATGGGCTTTTGTCTAAAGCCGCAAACAGTGAGCTCCCCTAAGTAGTATGTTTACTCATATGAGAGTACGCATTTACACTCGTATTTTGTAGAGTTCGTGTGTGGGCAGAAAGCTTGTCAAAAGGGTTAAGTCAAAACTATACTTTGCCATCTCTTACCAGAAATGAATTATCATTAATATTGATGTAAGCCAAGTGTTGGTAACCTGCTTGCAGACACTGTGCCCAGCAGACCATAAACTTCAACTTCACACCAAAAAAATAAATTGCTACTTTTCTCAGTACTTAGTTCTTAGCTGTAAAAGTGTTTGGTTCAAAGACCTGCTTCTATACTAATAATGAAAGGTACAGTTGTGTACGAAAGAAGCTAGCAAAATCATTGATGGTAGGCAGTATATTTACAATTATAAGAAGAAGAAAGACTCTACATTGTATCAATGGGAAACTGTCTTCATCATATGGAGTGTTAAATTGTTATACTTTGCTAAACTATTTTGAAACGTATACTATGCAATTTCTAGATAATTTCTTTAATTATACTATAATAAAAAGTATTCAGCATAAAGTTGATAATTGAGGAATTAACGTTTGATTTCAAGACAGAATCTTTAATATATCTGAGGAAATATATTTTCAGAACAATAACTTATTTTCTTCAAGTATATAATCAAAAGATTTTCATTGATAAATTACCTTTTATTTCTCCGTAATTATATCACAGTTTTAAATCTCTCACATAGTATTTCTTTTAGAAATTTTACAGCCAATCATTCACGTACGTTTTCAATAATTTTCACATTTCTACAGAGAACTAAAAAACTTTTATTTATAATTTTTCACAGGTTACATAACACCAAGTATAATTTGGAACTAGGAATATCTATAGTTAAAACAGCAGCAGGTGCTGTCCTGTTGCAAGTGCGGTTGGAAAACTAATGAAAATAGTTTCCAGCATTTGAGCTATTTATAGGAAAATCCTTTACTATGCCCAGCCAATGAAAATCAAAGATCGGTTATGGACAGCTACGGAAACGGAAATTGTTGACCAATAGAAATCGTACAAATGTTCCAAGTGACAATACCTATAAAAACCCCCCCAAAAAGCAGGGGAAATGTGTTCAGTTATGGATTCCGGATGCTAGGCAACCGTCCTCTAATTGTTCCTTTGGGCCACAACAGAAGCTAACTTAACTATGGAACTACTAGATAAGTTAGATGGGACAGACATAGAATCGCATAAGTATAAATGAGAGAGCATTAGACTATATATATATAGTATGTATATTCTATACGTTTATACCACTCACCATTGGGCAGCAAGTGCATTGCTGTATCTATGATTGATAGATCTACACATATGTGGGGTACATATATATATGTATATAAATGATATATAGAGGAATGAGAACAATATGTACATATAGTCAAATTACATATTGGCTCTTACGAGTATATAGTAATTGCTTTGAAACTACAATTCCAAACTAATAACTAAAACGGAGGGTCGTTCAGCTCCCTATATGAATATTAGATTTATATGCAACTTCAGCTGATGTTTTCACATTATGCATTTTTAAGACATCGAAGCCGTTTAAATATTGATAGAACAAAGCCTTCCCCCTACTACTTTTTTCTTTTTTGTTTCTGGTAGAGGGTAGAAACGCTAAACGCTTGTGAAATGCAACAAATTGCGCTGACGTTGCAAATATTATTACATGAAGCTGACGTGGCCAAGTTTTGCTGACCCCTTCGTCATTAATAGGTTGGCAAAAAAACGAAGAAGAAACTCAGGACGGGCATATGAGCACAAAGTTGTCTATTATTCACATAATTAGGGCAATTTGTGGAAAGGAGACACTCTTTTGCTCTTTTAATGCAGTTTCTCGCTACATTTTCCACATTTTTAATGACTGCTGAGACTTTCAACAGCCGCTTGGCCTCAATAGCCTTAAAGACTGTTAATAATAGGGCAATTGTTGGGTAGGAGCGCTCTACCCCATTTCTCTACAAAGGACAACAGCTGCAGGAGACTTTGTAATGGTTTGCTAGAATTTGCGATGAGCATATCTTAATTGCACATTGATTGAAGTAACCGCAGCAGCAGCAGCTGGTTAATCAAATATTTACAGCTTCCCACGCAAGTGAGAAGGAATATTGAAGGGGGTGGCAATTGATAGAGCCCTAAGCAAGTGGCCTGAAAGTGACATAAATGGACAGGTAGCAATTATTTGAAAATCATTTGATTGCTATACCACATCCTGTTCAAATAGCTTTTGACAGCGCACACGCGTCTAACCACAACCCACCTATGACCACGCCTACACATACAATAAAGAAAATAAGTTAACTTACGGCGAGTGGTGCTGGTGGTAGCAACAATTTTATTTTATACACACCAACACACACACACACAGGTGACCACAAAAATGTGTGCTGTCCGTCGCGTCGCGTCGCAAGCAGCAGCAACAAGGCTCAAACACAGCAGGAAACGGTTATATGCTTTGCGCCCCGAAGAGCACGTTGTTATTTTATGCAGGACACAAAAGCAGGAGCAAACTTTTATTCTGTTTTATACTCCCCCTTGTCGTGACTGCTCTGTCTGTGTGTGAGTTGTTGCTGTTGCTACCTCCTGCCCAACTTAATTGGACGCTGTCCACTGCTGTCCGGGCATATGCGTTCGCCAGGCACTCTATAATTTAGCGGAAAAACAGCTAATGGACGCCATGTTCACGCAACAACAATGCGACTGGGACTTGCCGAGGCAAAAGGGGGACAGAGTAGGATAGTGCGGAAATGCACACAATTGACAATTCTCATCGCTTGAAAAATAGACAGAGAGCACAGTCTGTCTCTATCTCTCTCTTTCTCTCTCTCTCTCTGTCCACTTCAAGGCTTTTATGGACATGTCAGCGTGCTCAGCGAACCCACAAAAAAAAAAAGGTGGCAGCCACCATCGCGTGTCTACCTCCCCCAGCCCATCTCCTGCTCTAGCACTCCTAAAGTCCCTCTCGGCCAAGCTAATAACTAATGTGCTTATGGCGTGTGCTAACCGCGTCCCGACTTTTAGGTACAGTAAAACTTTGTCCACTTTCAGTCGGTGGGCCTTTAGTTGAATTTGTCTTGTCTTGGCAACGTTAAGCATTCGATTTGAATTATTAAGCACCTTCGATTGGTAAGCAGTTACCCACCCTAATCAACTATGGCTATATCCCCGCCCCTACCACACACACACACAGGCTGCAAAAAAAAAGAAGGAAAACTATACACAAGCATAATAAAGTAGCTACAAATTTGTAACCAACTCAAATTCAGCAATTGCATCTTGACTAATTGGCTTAGCTACGTTTTGACTTCATGACCTGCATATAAAGCTGAAGAACAGCATAGAAATTAATTTAGATAATATCGATCCATTTGTGCGACAGTTTTTTTTTGGTTATTTATTTAGTTTGTTACTTTTTTTATGGTAAATTTTATCTAAAACCAACGTCACCCAGTTTAATATTATAGTGTTAAAGACTGTAGCTTCGAATAGAATTCAGCATTAACTTGTCTGAAGTGATCTTAAGTTTTAGCACATAAAAGTAGAAGGAGGTTTGTTATTGTATTGTATTCTTTTTTCATACCCTGTGCCCATTAAAAAGGTCAAAAAAGGCAGAAGGAGGCATCTCCGACCATATAAAGTATATATATTCTTGATCCGTATCAATAGCCGAGTCGATTGACACCTGTCCGTCTGTCTGTCCGTCCGACCGTCCGTTTGTATAAACGCGTCTATCTCAGCAACTATAAGAGCTAGAGACTTCAAATTTGGAATGTAGGTTCTTGAATACCATACGCAGATCAAGTTTATTTTCAATTTTCGATATCAAGCCGCGTTTGTTTTAAATTTAGAAAAATCCCCATAACATACGCAAAGTTAAAGCAAGAGACTTGCTTTTATTATTTATTATGATGATGAAGTAAGTTTTGATTTGTGAGGTTTAAAGTAATCTCCTTGCGGAGAGATCTTCTGGATAATGTCTTTTAAGTCATCTTAATGTGGCTGAGTTCGCAAATTCAGTGGCAAGCGGGCTTGGAGTATTGTTTGTTCCCATACACAGAAGAAACCCTTATTAACATTCATACTCTTGCCATATTAGTTAGTTTTATTACTTTTACGATTAAAATAAAACTTAATTTGACTTTCTAATTTGTCATTTTATAAGTCTGTGAAATCTTCGGTTTCCCTTTAGCCAGTAAGTTGCATTTAATCATGTTGACAACTAATTTATCATCATAAATTATTACTGCTTGTAGAGTTGAGGTAAAAATTTGCGGAAACAGCTTTTCTCTGTGAGTAATTAAGTAATTTGACAGTTTTATGTTTCTCTTTGTACAGTATCTAGATGTTTATTAATTTTCTTAATCATTTCATAGATTGTGTGATTTCATTTCATTTTAGTTTTATTGGGGAAAAAATAGATTCATATCAATTGTGTGCAACTTTAATTGTCATTATTTGCCAACTCGTTTATACACTAAATATCTATCGTAATTTGCATCTACGACGTACTAGGGCACTTAATTATTTAATTTATGTGAGAAAAATTAGTTGATATCAGTCTTATGAAATTCTCATTTTCCAACACAATTTGCGAAACATCAATTGAATATTTTGTTTAGGTTCAACTTTTTTAAAGCGCTAATTATCAATATATATGTATGTGTGTATTATCATAAACAAGACCTTAAGCTCAAGCAAAGTTAAAGAAAGACTGTTCCCCATTTAACCTTTACCTTATCTTAGCCATAAAAGCAGCAGCAAGGCAATGAATTTATGGCATGCAGTTTTTGTTATTTTTTTTTGCAAATATAATTGCCATTTGCGCTTTCAATTTGTGCATAGTCATTGCAAGTGAAGATGATTGTACAATAAACAGATATTTCCATTGAGATTTACGGAGAGAACGCATAGATATCCGAATATGTATGTTTATGTAGTATGTGTCATGGGAATACGAGAAACGCTGCAAGGCAGCTCAAGGTTTTTGGGGTCTTGTCTGTGGCTGTAAACGTGTTTCTGGCAGTTGAGATTAGCATAAGACAAACAAACAGAATTTATGCCGTTTGCTGCCATTCAATAAGACAAAAAGCTATCAAAATACTCGAGCGGAACATGTTTTGAGAGTGGGTCGGGGAGGGAGAAGCAGATACGGCGTGACGGTTTTGTTGATAAGTATAAAATAAAATATGAATAATTAAGTAGAGATTATAAAGCGATGCTGCGGACAATTGTGACGTCACAAGTCAAAGGCAAAATTACAATCATGTTATGTTTACCATCAATCTTCGCACAGTTGACCCGCATCAGAGATTTATACAAAATATGTACAATAAATGCGGGGCGAATGTAACTTTCATATGCAAAATGTAAATTTTATATTTTTCCCCTTACATCATGCCACACACACACACATCATTTCATTGTACAATTGTGGGGCCTACGGGGAAATCAGGAAACAAAATACTCGTACAATGGCGAAAATGCAGCTAGGAAGAGGAGACTTGGCTTGGCATGATGTTGCCACTTGCAGTGGCTGTGGCAGTTGTTTTGCCAAAAACAAAAAAAAAATTATAAAACAAAATTCAATTTAAGTTAAGCTGATTGCATTTGCAGTGCTGGAAAACACCATAAATATTGTACGATATGGATGCTCATATATTATAAATAATCAAAGCGAGCGAAACAACAATGAAAAAAGAGGCATGTCATATAGGCTGACTTGCGAGTGTGTGTGCGTCTGTGTGTGTGTAAATAGGCCGATATACATATAACACCCCCGAAGAGAAATTTCATTTACCGAATACCGAACCAATTTTTGTTGGTTTTTTTTTTGGTCAACGAATTTTGAACGTGTTTTTTTTTTCGACTTGTCACCGAAAAGTACAACAACAATATACTTACTCGGCATATTTCAGTTAAAACAACAACATATCGCACTCAAAAATTTGGTACGAAAATAATAGAAGAAAATCGCAATTCTATGTTGCTCGTAAATCTATTGCGACAATAAAATCAAATTTATTTGCAGCAATAGCAACAAAATATCAGCTCAATGTCAATGAACGCAACAAAGATACACACACACACATAATATCGAGAGAGAGAGAGAATGAGAGAGCGTGAGCCCCAAATAGAGTTATGTATATACTCATGAGAGGAATCTCAATGATTGAAGCAATTGGTGTAGATTGCCTCATTGCCAAAATATGCAAGAGGAGCACACGCGCGCGCACACACACACACATACACATACACACTCATCCATAGACACTCAGTCAATGCTAACAACAACAATTTAACATGCTAAACGAATTAACAATGTCGAGGTTCTGGAACCTGGCATCAAGTAGACGGGGGGGACTCCGCACCAACAACCAAAGATGGCAAATAAAAGTGAGTGCTAAACTGGAAATTTTGCAGGAATAAAAGCAAAAGTTTGCAAAATAACAAAAGATCTTAGAGATGATTACCTAAGCCAAATTCCACTGTAATAGCCAAAACGGAATCAAATTCAAAATCATATGCTTGGCAACGTTTCGAGTAGCGACAATTTAAGAAGGTGGGAAAACTTATTAGTGCCTTTACCTGATTCCCGCAATGCTAAAGTCCCATTGGGTATATTAGTTTATATTAGTTGTATTCAATTGTATTACTGTTCAAGTTTTAAATATTTATAATTTAATATATGTATGTATGTCAGTTTAGTCCGCTTAGTTTGCTAGCAAATAGCATTATCTGATTGTCATTCCTTAGAGTATATCAAAGTCGACTACTGATTGCAACTCATTGCCATTATCTGTGTCAGCTAAAATATGTACTTCAACTAGTAAGGGTATATCTAAGTCCTCGTCATTATTTGTTTGTCAGGCATTTTAACTTTAAGGTTTACGTTACAATTTTATATTTTGAAATTAATAATTTTTTGTTAATCAAACATCTAATTTTTTAATTTAATTTAAAATATATATTTTCCTAAACTAATCTGCCTTGATGATACATGAGTACATACTCTATTAGGGTATTGCATAGCCGACTACTCAGTCAGGGTTGCATTTTACTTGTTAGCGCAATAGACAAAACATCGCAGTCTCTACCACAAAAACATCGATTGATGCTGAGCATCTACTACAACAAAAAGCAACAACAACATAGACAACGGTAACTACTATGCATAAAATATAGGTTAGGCAGTTGCCATTTTATTGTTTTTCTTCCAAATTTGTTGGGAACGTTGAACTTTGCGGCTTAGCCAAGCGTGGGAGTTGTTTTGAGTTGCAGACAAATGAAAACATTTTGTTTTGATTTTAATCTGGCTGCCGTAACGATGAAAACAACAGAGACAAAAAAATAAATTACAGTATAATGAAGTTATGCCGGCACACGCGGTAGCTGAAGTCGCTTTTCTTGGCAGAAGCAGCAGAAGAGAAAAAAAAAACGCGTGGAAAAAACGAAAACAACAGACAAAGTGGAGAGACGGCGACAACGACGACTGCGACGCCTTTTCACTTAAATGCGGGAAGAAGCCGGCACGCCAAGTTGACAGCGAAACGTTAGTGCAAGCGAGTAGGCAATAGAGAGAACAGAACAAAATACGAAGCTGAAGCCGACGCCGTAGAAATTTTGTGAGCCAAGTATTTTTTGCATGGTGGTGGTTGGTAAATGTGAATGGGGAAGCCAAAAGAAGCAAGAATAACATAGGAGCAGCAGCAGACTGTGCAAGGGCTGCAATTGGCAATGTGCCTGCCAAGAAACTCGAATAGGTTGCCGCGGGCCACTCGGACGTCACACTGGCCAACAAGAAAGCGAATGCGAATGCAATGAAAAACCAATAAAACATTTTATGAATCTGTATGCACTCATACGGGAATTGGCAAATGTTACGCACAACACACAGACACATAAACACGGAAAATGTATTGCGATAATTGTGTTATTGCAGAGAAAACATGCTAGCATGTTTAACATTCGCAATTTCTTTGTCACAAATTCTTTATGGTTGTTTTTTTTTCTCTACCCGTCGCGTCGCTTTCCACTTACCTTGGCGTTGCCTTTTTCTAAAGTCCTGCTTTTTGTCGTATCGCAAACACTATCGACACAATTTTAAGTTGACACAAACACCAATAATCCAGGAAAAATATTTGTTAAAATTGTCTGTATTTAATTTATTACACAAACACGAAATACCGAGATCAAATATGACTGTACGATAAGTCGTTTCGTTCTGAATAAGTTCAAATGAACGGGTCATTGAAATGAATGAATGAACTTGTTTAGTCACTCGTGAACTATATCGTTCATTTTATTCAGTTCGTCAGTTCAAATTTTTTAAACAATGACATGAAGTAGCATAAAAACACTGTATTCTTTTTATTATTATAAATACATTGGCGGTATGTTTTCTTTTATTTTTATTTTGTTCAGTGCAATGTTTATGTTTACCCAAAAATGAACAATTAAACTTATACAGAAAATTCAACTAAACTTGCAGCTCCAGTGGGCATCGAGTTGAATAGTCAGGGACGATAATCGATAAGAATCTAATCTTAAAAGAAAACCATAGGTGGCGTCACCAGTAGTTTTGTAGCGCCACCTATTTAAATTACGGGCACAATATGTTAGCTAACATATTAATGCATAACATTTTGCAGCCCTAAAGTAGGCAACATAAGAATATCAAGCGTTACAACATCAGGTGTTTTATAGGAGTGACCATGACTGGTGTGTTTACCAGCAATGAGTGACCAGCTTGTGTTTATTTGGCGTCTTTTAGTAGCTTAGTGTCATACGCGTTATTCTAACAGTAGCCAAATTTAACAACAAAGAGGACAGATTATTCATTTTAATTATACTAGATAGGAGCAAAGTGATATAAAAATAAGTCAAGAGTTGACCTTGGGGGCTGGTGCGTCATGTCAAGCCCAAATATTAACTATCGCTCCTTGGCCGAGGAGAATGCGAATCCATTTCGCGAACCACAAGCAACAGCAGCAGCAGCAGCAACAACAACAGCGCCAACAACAATAACAAAATCAGAAACAGACGACGCAAAATCATTTACAGCTGCTGCGCATTTAGACGACCATGAGCACGAGCATGAGCATGAGCATGAAAACGAAGATACGCCAAGGAACAGTGGCATCATGATACACATTGTGCCCGAGACGGGCAAGGAATCGCATCGCTGGAATCACATCGAGGATCTGGATTCCTTCTTTTCCCGCATGTACAATTACCAGCAGAAGCATGGATTTCGTGTCATTGTGCTGGACGAACTGTTCCAGGTGCTGGAATTTGGCTTTGTTGTCTGGCTGTTCACCTTTACGACGCACTGCATCCGCTACGACGAGCTCTTTGGCAACAATCCGAATCGCACAAAGACAACGCTTGACGATGTGATAATTCCCACAGGCGATTGTATTACCAGATTTGGTTTCTTCACCTACCTGATTATCTTCATAGCTGCCATCTATTTGGGCATAAGAATGCTCAAGATGATCTACCACGTTACGCAATATGCCGATATCAAAAGGTTCTACAATACGGCGCTGCTTATCGAGGACAGTGAGCTGGATAACATAACGTGGCACGAGGTGCAACAGCGAACACGTCGTGTCCAGGCGGAACAGCATATGTGCATTGACAAGGAGCTGCTCACGGAACTGGACATCTATCATCGTGTGCTGAGATTCAAGAACTATCTGGTGGCATTGATGAATAAGCAATTGCTGCCCGTTCGCTTCCATCTGCCGTTGATTGGCGAAGTTGTCTCGCTGAGTCGTGGCATGTTGCTAAACATTGACTTTATACTCTTTCGCGGACCAGGATCTCCATTTCAGAACAATTGGCAGTTAAGGGATGAATTTGCCGTGCGCAGCAATCAAACGGAATTGGCCCAACGTCTGTCCCAGCTGATATTGTGGGTGGCATTGGCCAATCTTCTACTGGCGCCCGTCATCTTTCTCTGGCAACTGATCTACTTCAGTTTCTCCTATGCGAATATCTTGCGCAAGGAGCCAAGTGCCTTGGGATTGCGCACCTGGTCCAATTACGGACGTCTCTATCTGCGACACTTCAATGAGCTGGATCACGAATTGGACGCCCGACTGAATCGTGCTTATGAGTATGCAGATAGATATCTGAGCTCGTTTTCCTCGCCTCTGGCTGCTGTGATTGCCCGCAATCTGTTGTTCATTAGCGGCGGAGTTCTGCTGTTAATCCTGGCACTTGGCATCTACGATGAGCATGTCTTTCAGGTGGAACACGTGCTGACCATCATTGCCGTGCTGACGGTCGTTGGCGTCGTCTGTCGCACTCTGATACCCGATGAGAATCTCATTTGGTGTCCCGAACAACTGATGACTGCCATTCTGGCCCATGTGCATTATCTGCCCACGGAGTGGAAGCAACAGGCGCACACAGCGCATGTTCGCAACGAGTTCAGCAATTTCTTTCAGTTCAAGGCGGGATATTTACTCAGCGAGATCTTCAGTCCGTTTGTCACGCCCTTTGTGCTCATCTTTGTCTTCCGTCCCAAGGCCATGGAGATTGTCAAGTTCTTCCGCAGCTTTACGGGTGAGTTGACTGCTATTATAGTTGGCAGAGTTGTTTTTGAAGTCATTGTGTTCCCCCCTTTGCAGTGTCTGTTCGTGGCGTTGGCAATGTCTGCTCCTTTGCCCAAATGGATGTGCGGAAGCATGGCAATCCCGACTGGCAGCTCAACAACAGCGGCTTGGCGGATGTGACGGGCATGACAACTGAGCAGCCGCCACAGCCACAATATCATCATCATCATCAACAACAGCAGGACCAACAACGAAGCATGATCGGTGGCAAGACGGAAATGTCACTTGTTCGGTTTACGCTCAACAATCCCGAATGGCAAATGCCCAAAGAGGCTTCAGAGTTTATCAAGGGCATACGGGAGCATGCCATTGATGATCTGGTCAAGGCTAAGACGGCACCACAGGCGGCTGCACGTGAGAATCCGCTCACACACAGCCTGATCTCATTTGGCACCATTGGCGAGGAATATTGTTCCATTGCCAATTCTGTGCTGGCTGCCGATTTGAGTCCTGAACAGCTCCAGTTGTCGCAATCAATGTCCGGTATCCGAGGCAATGCTGGTTACGTGGCCGGCAGCGATTTCCGGCATATGCTGCAACAGAATCTGGGCGAGCACATGAGCAGCGCCAGCATGCGACACATGTCCAGCAGTGTGGGACCTGTGGACAGCATGCGACGGCTGCGTCTCAGCAAGGCCGAGGGACGCATCGAGGGACCGACGGACACGCTGCTCTACAGCCTTTATGGCGTAGAGCCGCGGCTGTCCAAGAATCCCATTGGCGTCACCGTGGCCGATATGTGCCTTAGTGCTCTCTACCTGCACGAGATTAGCCAGCAGAAGCGTTTGGCGCGCCAGTCGCGCATCGATGAAGCTGACGAGCAGCCGGGACCAAGCAATAGACCGACACGCCCGCAGCCGCCAACTGGATCGGGATCTGCATCGGGATCGGGATCGGGATCTCGCAATACCGTGATTACCTCAAAGGCTGCCGAGAGCACTCCACTTTTGGGCAATATACGCTCATAGCAGCGGCCCGTTTGGATCTAATAATCATAGCGCTTAAGAACAACATAAGAAAACAAAATAAAACAAAACGAGACTAGACGAGACGAGATATATAGTAGAAAACAAAAGAGAAATGATAACAGAACCAGAACCCTGCTATTAGTTTTTAAGTTGTAAAGTGTTTGTGAATCAGACAATGTCTAGTTCTTAGCTAAACTATAAACTAATACTTAAAGCTAATACTTTAACTGATACTAATACTAATACTATTTAATTAAAACATCCACTAAACGAGAAAGCAATAAATAAACTGCGTCAACGAAAAAAACCCGCAATGCAATCATTTTTAGTGATGACACTTTTAAAGTAATTGCTTACTTTTATTAAAGTATAGAATTACTATAGATGTTACATTGTTACATTGGATCAGTTTTGATAGAATTCTGGGGCTTGAAACTGAAGGAGGAAGAAGGGTTAATCATTCTTTATTTTAAGTCAAAACAATTATTATTTTTATTAAAACATAAGATACAGATGACAGTATAATTTAGAGTTTAGACTACATTAAAATTAGTTAGGTTTTGATCAAAATATGGGTGTTAGAAGACAAGGATGACTGTAAATATACTATAATAGCTTTGGAAAATTTTTATTTTTTTATTTATTTAAAGTCGAAACAGCCGAAAAACGTTTACAAAATTAAGTATTTTTTATTAAAACATAAATTGTAGATAACAAAACAGTTTAGAGATTTGAACACATGAAAATTAGATCTGTGTTTGATAGATCTATGGGAGTTTAAAGTCAAAGATGTCCGAAAATATATAATAGTATTGGTAGACTTTAATTTATTTATTTAATAAACGCTAAGAGAGTTTATAACGTTTACAAAGAAAGATTATTTGCATTAAAACCTAAGTTGTAGATGCCAAAACAATTTAGAGTTTATTCCACATTGAAATTAGTTAAGTTATAATAAAGTTATGCGCGTTTTAAAGTCAAGATTGTGATGAATTATATAAAAGTATTGAGGAATTTTAAATAGGATCTTTAGTGGTCGTTTTAATATAGATATCAAAGTATACAAACAGATTTGTAAATATTTTATTTATTTAAATATTAAATGTGTTTAGAATGTGCCTTAAATTAATATTCGTTTATTGAAATAACATTATTCAGAATTTTCGAACTAGGAATTTCCACCAGAGCTACAACAGCAACAAGTACAAACATTCATTAGTTCTACATTCCATCCTTATTTACCAATACCATACATAACTCAATATCAAGTGTAGCTTATAGTATGTTACAAAGACTTACGTAACTTAAACATATCTAATTATAATAAGCGTTAAAATTTGACGTTGACGCGTTACCAAAGTAAAATTTCTATGCCTATTATAATTAGATTTGTATGCTTAAGTTATATAATATTTATTTATTATGATAGTTAAAATGAAATATATTTTATATTTCCTTATTTCTTGTGAGGAAACACAGCATTACTTATATAAAATTTATGCTATACAATTAAGCATTGAATTATGGATAATTCAGGTGTATATTACCTCTGTTAATATTTATACAACAAGCAAAATGAATTCTCCCAAAAGTCATAGTAAAAAGAAGTATTAAAAAAATCACATTTTTTATATATTATTTTTAATTTCTAATAAATAGTTCAGAATAATGAGAATTCCCCTTACTTAAAGACAGTGAATTTATTTATTTACACCTTTATAATTGTATTGTATTTTTTAATTCGCAAAACACTGTCTTTAGTCTTCAATGAGAGCTGGTCTATTCCAAACCTCTTTCCAATTGCGAGGTAAGGCCAGGCCTAAAATGTAAACTACTATTGCCAATGTGAACTTCATTTCACTGAACAGCAGAATTTGACTGGAGTTTCTTAAATACCATTGAAGGACAATGAAATCTGATTTATTTCTATTACAATCGTTATACAATTTGATAATTAGGCGAAGCATTTTACGTCTAATTTAATTAATTAGATACCCTAACACGTATACTCCATTAAAAATAAAAGCAAACATGAGTAAATATCTTGTAAGTGAATGAAATATTGAGAACCAAAAACATAACAGTGTACGAAAGAAATTTACAATTAAAAAAGCATTATTTAATTTTATTTAAATGGTACTTATTCTAATAATTAACTAAACTGTTAAATTTACCATGCATACCATAATTTGATATACCCATTTAAATCACATAAATGTGTTAACTACACCTGTTATGGTTTTAGTTATGGCATAGATTCTTATGTAAGTGGAAAATCGAATGCCTATATAAAGAGAACTATTGAAATGTATTTTTAGTCTCTACAAAATGACTTTCAAGCTGGTTATATTGGCTGCAATCTTGACTGCCTTTGCTGGCCGTAATCCCAATGGAACAATATATCAGCCCGATTAACTTAAAAGTTTAACAATATTCTGATTAATTATATATTTCAATAAATTGAAAATGTTTTAGTGCACATTCTACATATTTACGTGTTTTATTATAAATATATATATTAATATTATTAATATTTTAACTAGCTGGATGTTGTGAAGACATTTCGCAAGGCAAGAATAATGCATAATATTTAAAATATTTGCATAGGACTTCTTTGAAAATTAACTTCCTATATATGTATGTAAGATTTATTGTATATTCAGTTACCAAATCATAGTTATAATAGTTCGTTGAGCGATTTTAAATGGAATAATAATGGAAATAAGGATAAAACTTTAAGAGAACTTTAATATTAGGAATATATATAATTAAGCAACTTGAGACAACTTTAGATATTTTGCACGACTTGACTGCTGCTAAACATCTTCGACTTCGACGAGAGAGTGATGACAATCACATCCTCTTGGGTATGGCATATCGAACGATAGTTTTTAAGGATGCCACTCTGCGCCACATGTATAGGGTTGCCTCATTACTTGTATATAGTAACAAGTGGGAAGGCTTCAGTTTGGAATATAGTAAACCAGTCGGAAAGGCTGCAGTCGTAGACGACTATGAAAGACCCTTTACTTATTCTTTAAAAAGGAAATTAGATTAACACTAATAGTTTCCCATAGCGCGTTGTTACGTCAATATGTTCTTCTTCTTCCTTAGGCCCGACTCTGAGTAGTATTGAGTTTTGAATAACTTCCGAGCTTATTATCCGATCGCAATGAAATTTTTAGGATACATTCGGGCCCTGATGCTCGGCTTGTGTGCCTAAATTCAGCACTCTAGCTTTAATATTTTTCGTTTTATGGGATTTCAAAAATTTTGTTTTCGATTTACGGAGGCGGAAGAGATCGTGTCAAAATTTTAACATATACTTGATCTGCTTAGCCCATAGACGAACAACCATACCAAATTTGGTGACTCTAGCACTTATAGTCTCTGAGATCTAGGCGCTCATACAGACTGACAGACAGACAGACGGACGGACAGGCGGACAGACGGACATGACTATATCGACTCAGCTGTTAATGCTGATCAAGAATATATATACTTTATGGGGTCTGCCAGACTTCCGTCGACCTGTTACGCACATTTTGACAAACTTAATAAGCCCCTTTTTACATTTTTAAAGTAAAGGGTCTAAAAATGTATAATGAATATCTTGATATTATAAATTTGGTAAATTATACGATAAATGTAAAGAGTAAGTAATATGGAAAATGTGTCAAATTTTAAGCTAAAGCATAGATAAAAGATTATATTTGCATGCTTAAAGAGACGAGTTCAATATTGGGCTTAAAGTTTTGCGATTTGTAAATCAAGCAAGATTGGAAAAAAGAATGGTTTGGTAACTCAGAGACTTTAGCGTGCTGGTTTTGAGCTTTGACTAAAATACAGTTGTTAGTTTTGCGGCAGTTATGTGATGTGGCAGCCTGTCACGTTGTCATCTCTAGCTATGTGGCGGCGGCGGCATTTGGTGGCATTGTTGGATGAAGGAAACGATGACGACTCCAGCTTCCAGCTTCTAGCTTCCTGCTGTGCTGCAGCGCCTCGAGTGTCACTGGCCACACACGAGTGCCATTTGGCGATTGGTGTTGAAGGCAGTGAATGCGGCGACGCCTGGGAGTAAGAAGAGGGTGGTATGGTGGTGGGGGGTGAACCAGGTACCAGGTACCAGGTGCCAGGTGCGTGTGTCTATGCATCTCCAGTTATTAGCTGCCAGCTGCAGTGCAGCATCAGCATGCAATGGCATTGGGAATGGGAATGGCCAGTTTTATGAATTATGAGCGTGTCGCGTGAGATTGAACAGCTGTTGGAGTTGGAGTTGAAGTTGTAGTTGTAGTTGAAGAACGTTGTTGGAGCTAAAAACTGAAACAGAACACGTTGTCTCAGTTTTACGCTGCACGCCAATTTTGGGCTCCATTTGCTGAACATTATTAAAGTTGTGGCCATTTGTTAGAGTTTCCCGTTTTGGGGGCGCTATCGTTGGCCATCTGCCGACTCGAGAGACGCCGCAGCCATTGCATGTAGTACTAATTGTAGAGCTCATGTTGCCATGTCATGTTTGTTATCCAATGCGATCCGATTTGATACGATCCGTTTCATAGGTCGTTTCATAGCACATCACATGGTAGGTTGCCAGTTGTGGCCAAATGTGAATGGTTGCCATAAATGCAAACAGGCAGTCAGTTAGGCAGCCAGGCAAAACAGGCAAACGGGCAAACAGGCAAACCAGGCGCAATTGAAAGCGCGTCAGTTGCTAAAATGGAAATATTTCACGAGCCTTGTCAAACAATCGATTTTAATTTATGATTTCCTGCGGCAATTGGACACAACGACACCGAATGCTGCTGACTGCCAGACAGACAGGCTGACGGGTGGACAGTTCGACTGCCAGATCCAACAAAAATCCAACAGAATCTACAACTGTTTAACGTGAACGTCGCATAAATACCCTGTGTAACTTTGTGTTTATTTAAATCGGCACAAACACTGCTTGTCGTGACTACTGAATGTGTACTGCTTGCAGTGATATGCATACATATGAACTACTTACTTTAAGTCGCACCCACGCCGCAAGCAGTTTATTGCATGCAATGTGTTTGCACTGCATTCTCTCCTATTCACAATACACGTTTGCATAACATCTCTGTCACTTTGCATGTTACTTTAAACATTTCTAACGCACATCAGAAGCATCGGATATTATTTAAAAGTGACGTACTCACTCAAGCGCTGTTGCTTGTTTATTTTGCCATAATAATTGAAATATATATACTAGTTTTATACTTTTCGCTTAAGAGAAAAGGCTGTGTAGAATGCGTACGTAACCTTGGCCATATTTTTATTAAGCCATGCTTTTGTCATTTATCTTCTTTGCTTGCGACTTTGGCCATTTGTATTGCATAAAACAAGCAGTAAACTCTTACACTGCTTTGTCATGAACCAGAATGTTTAATACACATACGCCCTGTTTCTGTCCTTCTGTTGTTTAAAATGACTTTTATTTGAAACACCCTCTTGCCCATGTGCAACAGCTACAGGGTATAACAAGCAACAAGATTGGACAACGAGTAATGACACTGCATGTGGCGGCATGGACGTGGCAAGATCATATGATACGCAGCACAGCAGGGCCCGAAATTTAAGCCAAAATGTTGTCAAGAATTGGAAAGGCTGCAAAGTCGGGAGCCGTTTTACAGAACGAGCGAGGAGAGAATGTTGACGGTCGGGACCACCGCCGTGGTTTGCCGAGGGAACCAGTTCAAGATCAGGCGTCACTTTACATTTGGCGCACCGCTGACAGTCGCACTTGCCGACGTCTCTGGTAACCCAACTAGTAGTAGTAGTAGTAGTAGTAGTAGCTGGAGTTGGACCTGGACTTGAGGCTGAGGCTGGAATCTACGACTTGGTCGTGGTCTTGGCCATATCCAGATCAGCAGCTGCCATTCTGCAATTAGAAGCTGGGACAGTCTGACGGAGCACATCAAACGTGTCTGTATGTCGACTGGCAGCGACTAATGATGATAGTCTCCAACTCTTGTTGGAGTGTGAAGCATTCTGTGTTGCATTTGATTGACAACTGATCAGCAACGTGCCACAGTCTGCGGCTCATTTGGATTGATCGAAGAAGAAACAAGTAAGCACGCTTCAGACGAGGGAGCTCGACAATGAGATACTCAATACCAACATCTGTGCAGCTGCCTAATTAAAAAGAAATATATAGTAGAAAATAGTAGCAGAATACTGAATTCAATTACATGTTGAAAGTTCGCAGAAATCCTAAGATATATGCATACTATATAAACTATATCGAGTCGCCTCGGGTCGTATATTCAAAAAATGAAGTAACTCTAGCTCTTGTAGCCTCAAAATTCTAGTTCATTATCGACTAGCCTATTGCTGCTGATTTATAATATAATTATATACTTAAAGTAGACGCTACCATCTGCCTGTTTCATACATTGGCACAAAGTTATAATACACTTATACCTGTACATCCGAGTATAAAGAGCAGAGATGAAATTGTTGTTGGCCTTTGCAGCTGTGCGATCACGTAGGCTCCTTGATAAGCTATCGTTATAGTTAGGACGCGTATTCTTACCTATTTCTTTTTCATAATTAAAAAACCAGTTCTCAATTCTCAACTCACACCACTTACAAATAGGCCTCTCATATGCGGTCAGATAGTTTAGTCAAATTGCAATGCCGCGTTCCCAAAGGCGATGGCGATGCCGATGCCGATGTTGATCTAGATACAGATACAGATACTTCCAGTTACTATCCAATCTTCTTCAGAATCGTTAAAGTTGCATTTGCATTGCAAATTAGAAACGGCAGCTCGGTCTCTTCCGCCTCTTCCCTCCTCTCCACCTGTTGCCATGTAATCGAGCGTCGATTCAATAAAACATTTAAACATTAAACTGCTTTTATGCAAATTGCCAGCGTGCGCTTAATTTTCCTCCATAACCCAATACCCCATACCCAATACCAATACCAATCTCAAAATCCAATCCCAATCTCAACTACCAGTCTGAGAGAGTCGAGAGTTCCACATCCCAGTCACAGTCTCAACTTGGCATCCGGGAACATTCGCTTAAATTATCTTTAGATCGCATGCATGTAACACCTGCCCAATTCTTGCCGCACTGCCTCCCTCCAACTCTCTGATAACATCTAGAGTGGATCGTCTACAATTTTACTGTTGCACTGCCTGTCGGCTGTTCCCCCTTGTACCTACTATTCGTGCCCCTCCTTCTCCAGCTGGCTAATCAATAGCTTATCGCTATTAATCTCTGGCTTCGATTTACCTTTGGCAGCAACTTTGCTACTCGTTTTGTAGCTCAAGATGCTCCTGGAAACACTTGAAGATGCTCCAATGCCAATGCCAATGCCAATATCGTGGCCAATTCATTAAAACATTCAATTGCTGTCGCCTGTTTGTAAATGTTTGTTAGCCAAAATCGCTAAACACCGGCAATTAACTTAATTGGGCATTGCGCATACGCTGCGTGGGTCAATTAAATAGTTCTTTGGGGTCAACTATTTAAGTAGGAGTATGAGGCATACAATTAACGTGTCTTTACTGTGGGATTCACTGCAAATCCTTTGACAAATAATTGCTTCATTTGTCAAGATAGTAAAACAGCTAGCCTTCTTTCCTTTTCTCCAATCTATTAATCAATTTGGAACATCAATTTGTCAGAGCAATTCTGAAGAATAATTGATGATCTGCTAAAATTATTCATGCAATGATTAAATTCCTGAAATTTGCATTTCTCACATTATTTATTAGACTTAGACTTTTCTCTATCAGTCCTCATTTATAATACAAACTATACTATTATTTTTATATAGATTAAACTAATTTGCACATCAACTAAACAAAACTATGCTAATGATTGTTTAACTTCAACTCTTACTTATAAAATCATAGAAGATTGTTTTCATAAGATCCACCTTTGTCAAATTTAACTTTCTGTAAGTTCTCCTAGAATAATCTATGGCTTGAACTCATCTCGATGGCATTTCTTCTATAAGTTTTCGAGTTATTCATAGTATAATCTATATACCAAACAATGCTAGTGATTATCAAGCTTTATTTAATTATAATTTCATATTTTTTTCTGCTTCAAAAATCATTAGAAATCTTGAAAACAGATCAGAATTGTTTATGCTCATTTTCCATTCATTGATTCGATTGATCGATTGCATTTCGATCGAAATTTGACAAATTTCTTTTTGAATATTTCCTGCTATCAGATTTGCAATCAATGCACTTCAACTACACACACACACACACACCCAAATATGTTAATGATTCTCTAGCTAAGGCTAATTTATAATTCCAAAGGCAATTGAATGTAGTTCCTCCAACTCTTTTTAGACATTCCTTGCGAATGTTCACATTTCACTGGCAAATGAACACGATTGCTTTGTACATGTTGCATGTAATTGATATGCCGATAAAGTAGAGAATTCAGTGAGCAGTCACCTGGAATTGGCTATATAAATATATGGCTTAAACTGATACCATCAGATGGTCATCAATTTGGGCAACTTATGGGCCCTGTAGGTCAAGCGATCGTGAGATTGGCAACGGGACAAAATGCTAGACATGTTTATTTATGAGGCCGCAACGCATCGCATTGCCTCGCCCAGAACCAGATGGCAGACGGGGAGAGTAAGTGAGGGAGAAGGGAAGAGGGTTGAAGTGGAAGTGGAAGAAGTTAACATGAGCCTGCCGGGCGGCAATCGCATCGTTGTCGTTCGACTCTCAGTTTGGCGCGTGGGCTGCGGACTGCGACTGCGGACTGCGACTGCGACTGAGGCTGCGGCTGTCGCCTGAAGTGGATTTTCTGTTCAACAAGTAGTTTATGATGTTTTTGTCAATTCATGGCAAAATTAATGACGCTGCAGAAAAGCACACGCAACGAGCTGACGATGGAGTTGAAGTTGTGGTTGGAGTTGCGATTGCGACTGCAATGGGGATCTGCCTTGACTGCGGCCTGGCGAGGCGTTAAAAATTGTAGCCTATAAAACTTAAAGAACTGCAAAGGAGTTGTCTGCCTCCCTACTACCTCCTCCCCACTTCTCCGCATCTAGTGACTTGGCAGAGTCTGCATTTAAAAAATGCCATTAGTCACATTTTGTGGGCCACAGTCTCAAACTTAAAACTTACAGTCTCAACCGCAGCCGCTGCCGCATGACTAGTAATTTTTGCACGAGTAACTGCAACCCGTTTAACAGCCCCCCCAGGGGCCCATAAGGGGGGAAATTGGGTAGAGAGAGAGAGAGGCTGTTTGTGGCAAACACAAATATTTCTATTGCCGTTAATGGCGTTAATAATTTTCACAGCACTCTGCAGTTCCAAAGCCCCAAATGCAGCTGGTAGCCACAAACAGCAGCTGCCTCTGCTCCTTGACGATCCCCAGTGATCCAAGTGGAACTCATCTCGTCTCAAGTAGGTGGTGGGATTAGCAGCGTCTGTCATGTTGAAGATGACGTTACATAGCTGCGAGTGACAGCATAAATGCAAATAATTATGAATAAAAAAAAGGCAATAGCTTTGGGCGGCCGTGGTTAATGCGAAATTAATTGAAAAAAAAACACCAAGAGAAAAAAACGCTCTCTGCGGTTTGTCGAAGATTAAATGCGCTAACAGATAGACCAATATAAGATAAGCTACTATAGATATCTAACCTTTTATGGAGTTTGTTTAACTAAGAATTATATACGCCGAATATCAAAATTATTCTTTACATTAACTTGTCTTCAGATTCATGGTTTCCTTGGCAGTTTAGGGATATTGTCAATATATTGTTATGAAAGTTTATTAGCAAAATCAAGAGTTTTTTACCCACAACAATTTTTTTAATACAAATGATTTCATTGGCAGCCAGCTGCTGTTAAACTTGATCTAGATATGTAAGTTAATCATCACTACAATATGTTGGTAGAATTGCTCGAAATATTTGCAAAATAAACATAAGAAACAAGCCGATCGGTCGAGCGCGCGCGACTGTAGGATACCCTGTGCAGGTCTTCAAAGAAAAGTATTTTCATTTTAATGGGATTTAAATATATCACTTCAAGTCGATTTTGCTGGCATCGAGAGTAGGTAGCTTGCGATAGTCTGGCAACACTGGACTGCGGCTGTTGATTGCTTATGTTTAGCGCCACAGCGGCCGAAAGGCGAATCAAACATATATGAACCAACGCGTCTTTTCGTTCGTTATATCGTCGTCGCGGCGCAGCGACTGCACTGCGACTGCGCTGCTACTGCGCTGCGACGCATCTGCTGCGCTGCATAAATTTGTTTCTTGAATAACTTGTGAGTTTAATATCCGATCATACTGAAATTTGTAGCACACATTGAGAGTAGAATACTTAACATGTGTGCCGAATCTCAAGACTCCAGCTATAAAAGTGCTCTTGTTATTAGCTTTTTCGAGTTATGGGCGAAGGGGGCGTGGCGTCGCGATGAAATTTTCAGAACAGATTAAGTCCAAGCTTCTTATCATGTGTGCCAAATCTCAAGTGTCTAGCTTTAACATTGCTTTTGTTATGGTGATTTTGTGAATGTATGTAACAGGCAGAAGGAAGCATCTCCGACCCTATAAAGTATATATATTCTTGATCAGTATCAATAGCCGGGTCGATTGACACCTGTCCGTCTGTCTGTCCGTCCGTCTGTCCGTCTGTCAGTCTGTCTGTCCGTCTGTATGAACGCGTGGATCTCAGCAACTATAAGAGCTAGAGACTTCAAATTCCTGAATACCATACGCAGATCAAGTTTAATTTCAATTTTCGATATCAAGTCCCGTTGGCTTTTAAATTAGAAAAATCACCATAACATAAGCAATGTTATAGCTAGAGACTTGTTCTAATTTTTAAACAACCGGGGCATGATATCGAAAATTGAAAATAAACTTGATATGCTTATGGTATTCAGGAACCTACATTCCAAATTTGAAGTCTCTAGCTCTTATAGTTGCTGAGATCAACGCAATCATACAGACGGACGGACGGACGGACAGACAGACGGACAGACAGACAGACGGACAGACAGACGGACAGACAGACGGACAGACAGACGGACAGACAGACGGACAGACAGACGGACAGACAGACGGACAGATAGACGGACAGGTGTCAATCGACTCGGCTATTGATACTGATCAAGAATATATATTCTTTATAGGGTCGGAGATGCCTCCTTCTGCCTGTTACATACATTCACACAAATGCATTATACCCATTTTTGCCCATTTTTAATGGACACAGGGAATATAAACTCCTATTTTGACTTATAGTTTGTTTAACAGTTGTATGAATAAGACAACTGCATCTAATAGACCTTGATCTGAATATGAGGAATATACTTTAACTAGAACTAATCAAGTTTGATAGATATATCAAAGATATCATAAAAAGGTTCACATCTAACCAACAATTCTTCAACCGATAAGTTCTATGTCAGCTTGATGTTATAGTTATTTGCTTCTATTGAAATGTTGTTAAGAAAATGTGGATAAAACTAAAATTAGAATGCATTTAGTTAGATTGAACTATCTACCATTTCTAATTGAGTAATTCATCTGCCGATCTTTTGTTTCTATGACAACTTTAAGACATAATCATTCAAAATTAATAAAACTGTATCAAGTAATATGTTAGACATATGGACATTATAAAGATCTATGCAAAAACAGACAACTCAATTTGCAAGCGATCGCTGATATCTCAATTATCTTATATCAGATGTTATGATATGATAATTAACTTTAGCCACATAATAGACAGAGACAAACAAGATATAGAGTAAACTCTTATATATGTTCTATAGATCGTACTCTCCACAAAGAGTATACCACAAAATGGTAGCGAGTGGGCAGCAATTGAAGTGTTTGCAACTGGAGCAAGTGGATAACAGCAGTGGATGCAGCAGCAAATTCCGTATCAGATTTCGCTTTGGGGACGCACTGGTAGCACTGGTGGTTGTCAGTTGGCAGAGAGGTAATGCGATGCCACAAGTGGCAAGTGGCAAGTGGCAAGACAGTCAAGGCAGTCAGGCATAAGCACATGTTCAACAAGAGATCTAACAGAACACGAGCTGACGACATGCGCCCCAAAATGTTGCAAGCTCGTGGATCGGATTAACAGAGCAGTAAAGTGAATCTCAAGTTGTTGGCAACAACAGTTGCCATAAGCCGAAAACCCGCTAGAAGCACACACACACACAGCCACAGTCACATAAACAACACTTTAAAGATTCGTTCAGCGAGGATAGAAACATCCCAACTATATATTGCGTATTTTAATGCAACACTGACACTCGCTACTTGCCACTTGACACTTGCAACTTGCCACTAATTTCGCAGTAGTTTGCCTTTTTATATGGACGCCATTTTATAGGCATTTGTTAAGGCCGCAAACGCCTCTAATAGACACGCCCACTTGGCTAAAACTGACACCTGTGCCAGCTTCGCTGTGTGTGTGTGTGATATAGTTGTGCGTGTGTGTGTGTGTAATGTGCAATTATAAAATTGAAAAGCAAACAAAAAAAGAAACTAAATATAAAAAATATCACGCATACGCAAAGTTGGCACCCGAAGCGTCAGAGCGAGACAGCTAAATTGCAGCAGCGGCTGTGCGTGTGTGTGTGAGTGTGTGTGAATGCAGTGAATGGCTGAGCGCACTTGCTATTTGCTTTTTGGTTTTATTTTTTTTTTTTTTTTTGAGTTTTGAGTTTTGCTTTTGATTTGGTCGCGTAATCGCAAAACGCACAAAATGCCAGACTCGTTTCTTGACAAACGCTGACAAATTCGGCAAATGGCAAACTACAAACTGCTAAATCGAAAGCCAAATGGGCCAGAGACGGGGGGGGGGGGGGGCGTAGCGGTGCGGGGTGGGGCGGGGCATACGCATTGGACTCCAGGCTGCACAATTGCCACAATTTATTTGCGCATAAAAAATGCAGCGTGTAAACTCCAATTAGACGCTAATTTTAGCATACAAATGCATTTAAATAATATGCAAATCGGTGTGTGTGTGTGTGCAGGAAACAGCAACAGCAACAACAACAACAGTTTAGTGTACGTGTGTGTGTGTGTGTATTTGTTGCACATTCACTTGGGCTAAGGCTAAGGCTGAGCTGAATTGGCCTGCAAAGTGAATGGAGCTGCGTGGAACTATTAAAAGCAATCAATAAATGCCTGCCAAAGTTGCGCGCCCCCCGCAGCTGCTGCTACAGACAAACCTTTAGAATTAACTCTCAACATTTGACAGTAGAAAATATAAATTAACTACTTAATTTAATTTGGTTTTTATGCGTTTATTTGTATGCCTAACTTGAGCTTAGGCGATGGCAGCCCTAAGCAATAGAAATAACATTTATTTGAGTTTGCCATTGGCTTAAACCAAGTGCAATCCCCGCCCACCCGAGTGCCCTCTCTAACTCTAACTGGGCTAAAAGACAACCCGCAGGGTTTGCGTGACAAGGCAAAGAAAATGATTTGGCAATTATATGCGATATGGACTCGTAACTCCCAGCAGGCTCTGTGGACCAGTGACCGCAACTTCGCCCACGTCTTGGCCACGGTAATTGCCAATTATGCGACGAATCAAAGCAGCCAAATTTGGCCAAAAGAAAATCAAAATAAAGTCAACTTTTTTATTGCAATTTTCGAGAGTTTTGCCTCAAGCTGTTGTTGTTGCTGCTGCTGTTGTTGTTGCCGTCCATTGCAGTTGTTGTAATGAAGTCATTATAAAATATTGCGTCCAATGCACGCACCGACTGAGCAGACCAGGCCAAGACAGACCTGGCCAGGCCTCTGGCTCGCACAGCATTCATTGGCCATAAATTCTCATTCGGCCAAGTTTCGTGCCCGGCTGAGCTCAGCCTCAACCTGTCACGACAGCTGGGGCCGTCTAATCTAATCCAATTGCTATTTATTTAGTTTTTTATTTTTTGGTTGTCAGCCAAACTGTGGCCCCTGTCGCCCCTCCTCTCCCTCTCCCACTCCCACTCCCTTTTCCTTATATTTTTATTAATGGCAGAAACTCATTAAGCTGACGCTGGGCGGCCCATAAATCCACCACCTACTCGTTGCCCAATCCTTTGACTGCTTTCCGTTGGCCAGTTGCTAGTCAGTTGCCACTCAGGTGACTGATCGAGGTGTCAGTGTCAGGCATCTGGTGGCTGCCACCGATCTGGCCCAGACCGAGTCGCGCAGCTTTATGACTCCACTTGACTGCAACTGACACACAGTTTGTTTCAGCTGTCGCCCGTTCAGTCGTCCCCGGACATGTTCATGTTCATGCATTTACAATGATTTCCATGGTGGCCACTGCAATTCGTAGTTGCCACTGTCGTTGCCAACAGACCAAACGACTGCTCTCCCAAGGGCTTCATTTGGCCAAAGTATCGCGCTGTGCACCCAATTTTTAATCAGCCTCGGCAACAGCTCCACTACATAAAGTATATGATAAATGATTGTTTGTAAGAGGGCGGTACGAGAAACTACTAACGACAAATTGAGTGAAAACTGTGTAAACATTTAAATTAACAGTCAAGTGAATTTATTTGTACACATTCCGGTAGTTTGTGCAGAGATGGAGAGTGTTTTTAATTGATGTTTCTCTTTTAATTAACAATAGTGAAGTATACGAGAAGTAAACCTATTTAAGACTCAAAAATCGGATATATTTTTATATCTAAAACACAATTTTTAGTAGAGAATACTCAAGGCATGGCAACAATATTTTAAGCTGTAAGTAGCGTAAGTAAAGTGAGCACAGAGGACGCTAAAAGCAGCGAGTCTTTACTCTATTTCACTTTTCCATCAATTGGTAATACTATTAGGTTTTTTAGCAGTATATGCCTCAATTAAACTGAACATGGAGAACTACAAACGTTTCATTTCTGCCACTACATAATCCCACTTAGTTATGAATAGTTTTTTTGTTTTGATAATGTCAACAACACAATACATTTCCACTTTGTAATGTAGATTTACTGACTGAAAAAAATCATCTGAAATTAGCTTAATTAAAGTGACTATCAACCTTTTCCCACTTTTGTAAAAGAAAATTCTCCGCGGAAATCAATCTAATAAATATTAATAAATAATACCAATAACAAAACAATCTAAGAGTTGATTAGTTAAAGTGAATATAGAGCGCCCCACTCATTTCCCAATCTATCAACCTAGTTACTAGTATTTAATTGTGCCACAAAGGCCATATTTAAAGGCGTTGCATGCAATGCCTGCCCCATCATATTACTGACAGCAATGCCACGGACAGGAAAAGTTATATTTGCAACTGCAGCTCGTCCTGCAAGTGATACCGATGTGCCAAGAGTTCTACAAAAAATAGATGCCATCATGGCGGTGAGTCAGCAGCTTCAAGTGCAAACTTAAGTCGTTAACTTTATGGCCAAAACCCACACACACACACACACACAGTTGCAAATGGAACTGATTGAGCTGGGCGAACAGAGTGTCAACAGTCGTCGCCTGCAGCTGCTGTGGATCTTCCTGCAGACGGGCACCATCATGGTAGTCAAAGCCTATCACCTGGTCATGTACATGATACGAGTGCTGCTCCATCATGAACACGCCTACCTGGATGTGAATACGGCTCTGCTCTACTATGGCTATCAAATTGTCTCGGAGACCATAAATCTCGTGCTGACCATTGTGGCTTTATCCTTGCTGCAACAGTCGGTAAGTCGAGGGATTGAGGAATATAGACAATAACTAAAAAAGAGACTGCTGACTACAGTGAGTACTTGTTAGACTTGATAACAGTTGAGACCAGACCAAGTCGCTGGATTGAGGAATATAGACAATAACTGCTGACAACAGTGAGTACTCATTGGACTGAATAACAGTTGAGACCAGACCAAGTCGAAGGATTGATTTATATAGACAATAACAAAAAAAAAGACTGCTGACTACAGTGAGTACTTGTTAGACTGGATAACAGTTGAGACCAGACCAAGTCGAAGGATTGAGGAATATTGATAATAGCATAAAGAGTCTGCTGACTACAGTGAGTACTTGAAGGAATGGATAACAGCTGAGACAATATTTTGAAGGGCTTTCTTTAACACTCGATCTTCTCTATTACGAACTTCTGTACAGTAAAGTTTTCTTTACAGCAAATTGATATCCAGAGCACTGCAATAGCTTCAAGATCTTCTCTATTACGAACTTCTGTACAATAAAGTTTTCTTTACAGCAAATTGATATCCAGAGCACTGCAATAGCTTCAAGTGATAGAAATCTTCCTCTATTACAAATTTTCTGTTAAAAGAAGTTCATTTTTGTTCCCTTGAGATTCGGTATATAGAAGTTCGACTGTATTTCTTTCTGATTAAAACTACATATCAAAACTAAAAGTTTGAAAAGTGTTTATACCAATTAATTAATAAACAGACTGACAACAGACAGCTCTGAATAACTTGGTTAGCAGTTTACCCTATGAGTTTTACTCAGTTTAAAATTATTTCTAGTTGAAACCATTAAATTCTTCTTATTTTTATTTGAAAATTAATATTCTTGTTTGATATTTTTTTAAATTTTTAAGTAATAGCAAAAATAAAGCTAGAGCAAAGTTTACTTTAATTAATTGACAGACTGAGTGACTACAGTGAGCATTTATTGAAATAGACAGCAGTTGAAACATAATTTAAGACATATTCCCTTCCGAATTGATTAATATATCAACATAAGTTAGAAAATTGTATATTGTAATTAATTTGACTATTTTAAACACAGAGAATCTTGTAAATACTTTCATTTAAGATTTAAATATTTTGAATAACAACTTGACTTTAAGCCTAACTGACTGACCACACAGTGAGCACCCACTACTATGAACAGCTGCTATAGAAGACACTTCGTTAACTGATATTTAATTGAATATCCCTTACAGTTTCAACACATGCTGCGCCATCTGAATAAACTCAACATCTTTGCATCGGATGAGGCGTTGCGTTGTCGGGTAAATTGAAATTGCAGCTGTTTGTTGATGATCTCCTACTCCTATCAAACCCTGAAACTAAACTTTAACTTTCTCACACAGCTAACGCAAATGAGCACAAATCTCTATACGAGTCTGCAGAACTATACGATTTATGGGCTTTATTCGATAAATGGCAGTTTGCTGTCAACGGTGCGTATGCGTAATATGGCAAAGCACTTAGACGCGATTGTTGTTAACGTCGCCGTTGTTGTTGTTTTTATTGTTGCAGATGCTAGCCAATATGATTACCTTCATTGTGATACTCATACAGTATAGCCTCGGTGACGATTGCAAGACGCCTGCCACAGGCCAGAGTCGCCACAACGAACATCAATAAAACATTCACGTTCAGCTCATGAGGCTGACGCTTTTTACTCGTTGCTTGCAACGCCGTTGAAGCTGGTTTGTCAGCCAATGGGCGGCACTTGCAACACACACACACACACACACACACACACACACACGCACATCTCTTGTATGCACTTTTTGCGCGTCTCAAAAATTGTTATTGCACATTTAAAGGCGTCATTATTAGCGCTACATGGAGGCCTTAGAAGCGTTCCACTAATTGGGGCAACATCAGAGCTGCAGTTGTTTGCTTTTGGCTTATCACATAAATTGTGCGCACAAATCTTGATCTGCAAATCATTTTCGACAACTTTACGGGCACTGCACTCACAAAGCACTCACATGGCACTCACATGGCACTCACTCGATGAATGCGTGAATATATGTATGTATGTGCATATATGCGCTTAACTTGAAATTTGTGTATGGTACGTGTATAACTTTTGTGTGCAGCGGTTATCTGTTGCATAGATCTGTGCCATGCAACATTTTGTTGCCTGCCATTTCCTGTGGCACTTTCAAAATGCCGCTGCTGCATGGAATCACTTGAATTATTTACGCAACTAACTAAGCTGACATTTAATTTAAGTGCCAACACCAGAGTCAGAGCCAACATAGACTCTGGCCAAGAACTGTCTTCAACTTCTTAAATGTATAACGTACTACGTCTGCAACGTTTGTGGCAGCTAATGAAATTTATGCATTTATGCCAAAGTTACTTAATGCTGCTGCTGCTGCTGCTGCTGCTGCAGAGGATGTCAGCAATTGCAACTGAAGCTGGAAGATGGAGAATGAAGGCTAAAGACAACACCGACGCAGACGCCGACGCCGACGCTATGATCCATGTTAATGTCCATCAAAAGTTGGCTGTCAATTCGATTGTTGGACATGTCCATGTTGCCAGTTGCCAGTTGCCGCATTGTGCCGCATTTTGCTGCATTGAGATCAATTTGCAATTAGCCGCACTTGCAACGGATATGGCTGCAACTATGTATGTATATCTCTTTTCTACTCCCTCTTATACGCTTTCTATCTCTTTTGCTGCGACACTTGCCAGCTGCGCGTTTCCCGTGAGAAATTTCAATTATTTTAATTAGCGTTGCGATCGCGGCTGCTTTATTAGGCGACGACTGCGACAACAACAACAGCAACAACAACGACAAGCGACAACAGCAACAACAACATCTATTGATGACAACGACAACGTTGAAGGCGATGTTAGCGCGTCTGCGTCTGCGCAGAGTCTGACTCTGAAGTCGCAGCGCCTTTTGGCCAATTTCCGCTGCGCCGCACGCAATTCGCTGTCGCTGTCGCCGTCGCCGTCGCCGTCGTCGTTGCAGTCGCTGCTTCAGTTTGCGTCACAGCTGGCGTCGCTGCTAGCGCTGCTGCTTGGAATGCGACTGCCAGTTGATAGCAGTGTCAGAACAGGATTCTGGATAACTTTGTCGTCGTCGACGTCGCCGTCGTCGCCGTTGCCTAATGACATGTTTTGGATAATGATGACGGGCAACGATTGAAAGAGAAGGAAGAGTTGTCGTTGCCGTTGTCGTTGCCTGTGGCAGCGAGGCATGCAACGATAAAGTCGCTGAAACTTAATTTAAATTGATGACACTGCGTTCAACGTTGGCCATTTGGAAAATTGTCTACAAAGCTGCAAACGTTTGCCAGGCAAATCAATCTGCATGCCAACAGTCCACTAACTGTGTCAATTCAGTAGACCACCCAGAGTATGCCACATTACCACTGCCCCTCTCCCTCTCCCACTCCCTCTCCCTCTTTCATTTGCCATCTCTTTCTATAAGCTATGCCAGTTGCTTTATAATTGGCCGCTGCGGTGTCAATTGCAGCGCCAGCGCCAGAGCTCAATTAAAGGCTGCCTACGCCGCCTGCCGCTTGCCACAACGCAGCAATGTGCAACATTAGCTTTGGGGCATTGGAGCCTCCCCTGGGAGCTGGCAATGTGACTTGCTGCCGGAGTCTGCAGTCAAGTCAGCGCCCTGCTGTGATTGGGAATGCCAATTTCAGCAATTAACAACAATGGCCATAAATGCGTGAAACGTATATGAAATGACAGTTAACTGGTGCTGGCAAGAGACAGACAGTTTGTTAGAGTGAGTTAGAGATAGAGACAGAGATAGCGATATCTGGATACGGATATAGACAGCGGCTTAAATATGTAGCTTCGGATTATTAAACGTTAACAGCAACTGGATTTTTGAATCTGCATTTGAATCTTAATTCGTTTGTAGTATATTTGAGCCTACCTACGCCGCCATTTTGTGTGGCCTAAAATAGAAAAATAATCGAAAATTAAGCGGTAGCTCTGATCCGATCAATGACCGTAGCAAAGGCCAAAGCCGAACATTAATCAACAGATCATATTCATATTGGCCATTGTTTATGCCTCTGCATCGTGCAATTATTAAGAAAAACAAGTAAGCGTTTATTGTTATTCACAGCTGATTGACTAGACGATACTCTGCATTGAACAGAAAAGTGAGGGAAATATACAATTGTATTACATTTAACATAATGAACAACTGTTAAAGGGTTGTTAGCATAACTGCAGACTCTTAGCATAATGAACAAATGTTAAAGGGTTCTTAGCATAACTGCAGAATCCTAACATAATGAACAACTGTTAAAGGGTTCTTAGCATAACTGCATACTCTTAACATAATGAACAACTGTTATTGAATTATTAGCATAACTACATACTCTTAACATAATGAACAACTGTTAAAGGGTTCTTAGCATACATGTAACAGCTTTTAACAGCAGGATAAAGCTGTTCCTTGCAGCTTTATCACACTACTCTGTTATCGCCAATTACAGTAGCTCAAATGTTAATGAGCTGTTAGCAAACAGTCTTTATCTATAATCCGATAGCAATCAGTGCTTGCACTGTTATTGCCGTCTTAAGTTAATAAGCTGTTATGAAATATGCGTACAATTATGCCCCGGTTAACAATCTACATTTTGGGACTGTAAAACCTATACCACATTTGAATTCTGTCATTTCTGAACAAGAGTAATTTTAAGTGAGACTGCTAAGTGAATTTAGGTGGCCATAATGTGAGTTATAAACTTAAAATCGTATCGCAGTTAAAGCGAATTTTTCCTTAAGTGAATGGGAAATACCAGAGGTGTTCTCCATTATCGCCATTCTCTGTTACATCCTCGTTAACAGCGGTTTTTAACCGATAATCAACTCTCCATAAACTGGTATTAAGCTGTAATCCAATTTAAATTAACGCTTGATCTGTGAACGCTGTTTTATGTTAATGAGCTGTTATAAATTATGCAATTTGCTTTTTAATCAAGCCCAAGGCATACGTTTGACTACACAGTGGACAAGTAATATGCTTAACTATTAAGTCAACTTACAGGGTATAGTACGTATCAAGCATCCGATTGCTCCACAAATCTTTTGGCGTTTGCCCTTTGGCTGGTAACGGAAACTGAAACATAAATTGAGGCAGTGACTTTAGTTATTTTATTGCTATAAATTCATGTTTATTCAAGGCATTGCATTCGACAAAGGGGAGACAGACAGATAGAGAGACAGAGAGAGAGAGAGAGGTAAAGAGATCAAGTTCAATGACTCGATAAAAATAACAGATATTCGTATACATTGTTCAAAAGTGTCTAAAGCTGTGAATAAAGTATTTGAGATAGAGCTGCATGTTTGTTATGTGACCTTGATTGAGATTGAGTTTTGGAACCATTTAACACTATGTATTTTAAATATTAACTGTCAGCGTATTGATTGGCTTTGAGTTTGACTTGAAATGTGTGAGCTACGTTTGATAAGACCGCCGTCTGTCCGATTGTCTGTACCTTATGGAAGACCAATTCATAAGCTAAGTATTCCAAAAAAAAAAGTCATAACAAATATAGCAGTAGCTATAACATTATGATACTAGACATTCATATTCCGTGAAAATGTGTTACAAATGCAGTCAGAGCAGAATTCGGAAACAGACACGTTCGGCAGAGGTAAACAAGTTTGATTATTACACAACACGGGCGTTGAAATTAAAAAAATGAAGACGTCGGAAAGTACTGCTCTACTAGTAGAAACTCGTACTAGTAGTACCTCTATGTGTGTTGTAGCCCAGAGTACACCTGAATTGAATTATTTGCACCTTATCATATAAATACACAATCGACGCTGACTAAATTAGAATATCTATCAGAAGCTGAATCACAACATAGTAGCAAGAATAACAGCAATATTAGCAACAACAACATATCGTTGTAATGCTCGTTGCCAGACATTTTTATGACAGCCTTTTAGCCACATATTGATTCCATTCTGGTCACTAACTAAAGCTAAAGCCAAATTGAAATCTTCGAAATTAATGCGATTTTGGCACGTCGAAAAAAAATACAAAACTGAAACGCGTTCCAAGATCCCCATACACACACACTGACTGATACACACTCACACACACACAAACACACACACCTGTAAGCGAAGTGTAGCCGAGGGCCGAAGCACGTCTCGCATTGGGGGCTGCGATTCGTGTTGCGGGGCTTTCGCTTTCAGTTGCTGCTCGTTGCTGCGTCCGATTGGTGTTGCTATTTTCGCTGTCCGCTGTTCGCTGTTCGCTCTTCGTTCTTCGTACTTTGCCGCCGATCGCCGTCGTTCGCCGCACGTTCGTTGTTCTCAGCTGCTAATGAAACGCGCTCAGTTTGTTATCGATAGTTTGTCCTGCGATAGATCCTTAAGTCGATTGTGCAATGTGCTTTGCTGTTCGCAGCTATTAACGAAAAGCCAACGGTAAAACGCTCAATTGTTATCGATTAGTCCTTGCGACTGCGCATGCGTAAAGTGTTATACAAAATGTGCGCATGTTAAGTGTATTTAAAATATGGATAACGATTCGCATACACAAGACAATCATCGGGGCTCCGTGTCGTCGAGTAAATCACTCGAAATACCCGTAACGCCCTCGCGCTCACCCAAAAAAGTGTCCTTCTCCGATGAGCTGCCCAGCAGCAGCAACAGTTACACTGCCACGCCCAGTAGTAATCCCAACGGTTCGTCAGAGCCCAGCGGTGTTAGCCAAGTGCTTCAACAGGCAGTACAATATCTGGAACGTTTGCACGGTGCACGTGATTATCCCACGGATAGTAATGTTGCCGTTGAACAATTGCCGCCAGCTGTGCTCGACTTGGACGCCGAATCCCTGAAGTTAGAGTCACCAATGTTGATGGCGACATCGCCCAGCATTCTGATAGCCGAACCCGGCGATGGTGACGCCAATCGTTATGCAGGCAAGCAGGAAGTGCCGCCGTATGAGCCACAATCGAATTTGTACATGGAACGATACAAGCTTAATTTAGATAAAAACTGCAGTTCCATGGAGCTGGAGGCGCGACGGGAGAAACAACGTTGGCTATTGATATCTGAGTGCAGTGCTCGCTTTGGCGAGGGAAAACACACACGGGAGGCGTTCCGCAAACTATTTCTGGATGAGGTAAGTAGGTGTTACGGTACGGTGTGCTCCGGTTATCGTGTACCTTAGTTAATTACCTTGACATATCATTGAACTATGCAAATGAAGAGTATAAACTAAGGGAATGTCTGTTCTCTATCTCGCTATCTCTCTCTCTCTCTCTCTCGGTGTGTAACTGTCTCTTTCTGTGTGTGTGTGTGTGTCTGCTGACCTTGTGCTACATATTTTGTGGTCCTTTGCCCGCTGCCAAAATTGTAAACTTGTTTTTTATTTTGATTTACGCTTTTGTTATCTTCGCTGTGCTTCTCTGCCTCTCCATCTCTCTCTCTCTCTCTCTCTCTCTTTGTTGGTTTTTTTTTATGGATCTCATGAAAGCTGTCCAACCAGTCCCAGCCCCAATACTCATGCTCATCTGTTTAATATGCACATTTTTCATCTTGCCGGGCATCTCCTCCTATCCTCCTATCTTCAATCTCCCATCGAGTGTGACCAATGGAAACATGCAAAGCATCCAACTCCGGTCGTTCCATGTGCAGACAATGGATCGTGCGAGTGAATACTATTAAATATTTATACTAATAAGCATTTAATTAATGCTAATACGTATTTACATACACATCATCCGAGTTGATTTCCCAGTTGGGTTTAAGGTCAACTCATCGCTGGGTAAACGAATCAATCAGCTCGTCGATTATGTTCTCGAGAGTGGGAGAGTGCATAAATCTGCCTACAATTGTGGTTGATTGTAAACAATTGTTTGTTTTTGTATAAATAACAGTACAGTGAATGCTCGCTAATAGCTGATATTGTTAAAATGATAGTGAATTGTCAGATATTATAGAATTAAACGGTTTTTTTGTGAAATTAACGTGTGGTTTTAAACTATATTATAAATTCCTTGAATTATTTGATAATTATTGAATGCAAAACAAATAGTTAGAATTTTGAAAGAATTTTAAATAAATTGTAGATTAGTTTTAAGTAAATTAAGGCTTGGTCTGACTAATTAATAAGCCATCTGTTTATTATGTATATAACTTATAATTATGTATATAACTAATTGACTAACTTAACAAAATTCAGAACATTTATAAGTGAATTGTAAATTAAGTTATTGATAATGTAGACTAAATAAAAAGCAATTGATTTTTAATCATATATTTTATCTATTTATTTATTAATTTACATCCTAGTGCTACAAAATTAACTTATATTTAATTATTAACCAGAGTTAATTATCTACATTTAAAAGAGTTATTTAAGCATTAATAATAGCACATTAGAACTATAAAAGAATTAAAAAATAATTTAAAATAAGTGTAAAATAAAGTACTGATTATTTTAACTAATTAATAACATAGTTCAATAATATTTATTTATCACTTAATTAATGCACAACTATACGTTAGAATTATGACTAATTACTTATATAGTTTTAACACATTTACTATTTTATTTATGTTTATTATTATATTATTTTATGGCTGTCATTTATGGGCAATAACTTAGTCATAAAGCATTAAAGCCATTGAGCGTTGCTTGTTGGTGTTCCCACTTGTCGAGTATTCACTGTAGCACATAAATTAATTAACACATTTGTCTAACATTGATTTGCCGACATATAAATTGATTTTCTTTACAAACTGTTCTTTTAATTTACAGGAATTTCAACAGAAGCTCTTTCAACTCTTTGATCTGGAACGTAATGGATATTTGCTGCAAGATCGCTGGATAGAGCATCTGAAGGGTCGACTCACGTAAGTCTCTGGGCTTTTCCATGGCTATAGAGCTGTTTCCACTTTCCACTTTCCGCTCATTTGCCTTTTGTAAAGAGGTGCCAAAACAATTAGCTCGCTGCCAGCAAAAAAACTGCTGTCTCCGTACTGATTTCATTCCCAATCACAAGCACACGCACTGGCGGCAGTTCTTGTTGCTGTGGCAGTTTGCTGTGGCAGTTAGCTGCATCTAAGTGGCATGCCCCAGGCAAAGGCATTCCAGCTGCGCCAAGTTTGCTACCAAAGCCAGCAAATGCCAGCGCTGCACTTTGCACGACAACGGACAAACGGCGATGCCATCGCCAATGGTGATGCTATCTGTGTTGTATGTTAACATATACAACAGCTAACATAGTCCGCATGCCGTTCCACCTCCTACCCCTCCCCCTCCCCTCCCGCGACTATTCCTCTTAGCCAGGTCTAATACTGGCAACGACTGTCACTGGCCTGCCTGTCGTAATGAAGTCATTCAAATACAAATATAGCGTGCCGGGCGCGGGAGTTGGAGTTGAAGTCCAAGACGAAGTCGAAGCTGGAGCTGTAGCTGGAGCACAGCTTTAGCTACTGGGATTGGGGGCTTGTTACCGTCAATGGCATTGGTAATGTTAATACTGAGCTTGTTCTTTTCTTTTTTTCTCTTTTCTTTCTATCAGCGACGATCGGCAAATGGATTTTGCGGAGCAAATTGAATCTGTGGCCTATGTCATCTGTGGCGAGAAGAGCCAAGTGAGCTTTAAGAACTTTCGCGATATCTGGCATACGAGAGGCGTAAGTGACACGCCCACAAGCATTGCAAGCATTACATTTACACTTATAAAGCACTTTGAACTATTCACAGATATTGGACAAACTCTATCGTCTGATCGACAATGATAGCACAAATCTCATATCAACAAATCAGGTTATGGAGTTTATTTCACATTTAACCAACTCCAGGTATAGTCTATATCTAACTGAACATTGCTTATATAAATTAGTAAATAAAGCAGGTTTTATTTTGTACTCTTGATTAGAATTTCAATTTAAAAGCCAAAAACTTGATCGCACTTACTCAGAAAATATTCCAGCATCCAGCTTATTCATCGAATAACTTGTTCTTTTGGGAACGACATTTGAAATTTATAATTGCAAAATATGAAGATACGATACGTATACGTTTTAAATTGAAAACCATACCCGTAAAAGGGGTTTAATTGTTTACTATCAGATCCCACTCCCTAACATGCTTCTACGTCAATCTTTCGCAAATTAACATAATAATATTCTCTCTCTTCTCTTCTCTTCATTTTTTTTGTAGACCGCGGACGGGTTTTGATAAAAGTTCCCTGGCGCGTCTGGAGCAACTTTTTCGAAATACTGTGGGCAATGAGCAGGAAATACGAAGGGAGGAATTTCAGAAAATTGTTACCTCCAAGAATGTAGGTTAACTCAACTGACATACTTATACCCTCTTTTCCCAAACAAAGTTTACCTGCTATTTACACATTTTTATCCATCATTAAAGATGTATCTATTCTGGAAACTGTTTATCCAAGAAATCTACAATTTATAATAATGTAAACAAGAAGTAGTTGAACTTTGTAGTGGATTTAGGGTATTAATCACATCATTAACTAAGTGATATTCCTCAATCTTTAGCCCTTTTTTACGGAACGCGTGTTTCAAATATTCGACAAGGATAATTCGGGTTCGATATCCTTGCAGGAGTTTATAGATGCCATACATCAGTTCTCAGGCCAATCTGCTGATGATAAGATACGTTTTCTCTTTAAGGTCTATGACATTGATGGTGAGTCTCTAGCTAACTTAAGAGAACTTAATATTCAAGGCAAACTTCTACAGGCGATGGTCTTATACAGCACAAGGAGCTGCATGATGTGATACGACATTGTATAAAGGAGAATGGCATGGAATTCTCAGAGGATCAAATTGAGGATCTGACTAGCGCCATGTTCGAGGATGCCGATCCTCATAATAGCGGTGAAATCACCTATGAAGCATTAAAGAATCAGTTACATAAACACGGCGGTCTGCTCGAGAATCTCAGTATTACGTAAGACGAGCAAAGAGTAACAAACGGTTATCATTAAATAGACTTCTACATATATATTATCTTTGCTTCTTAGCATTGATCGCTGGCTGGTGCCCACGGCCGAGGAGCAGCCGGCGAACAAGAAGACCGCACGACTGTGGAATACAATACCTCACCAGCTGACGCTGGCTTACATGAAGAACAACCAGGTCTTTGTCTCATATCTGTTCTTCTATATAACCGTCAATCTGTGCCTCTTCATCTCACGTGCCATTCAATATCGTGCCAGCAATGGATTTGTCATCATTGCCAGAGCCTGCGGTGAGTTTACAACCATTTTCTAACTCTTATTGTAGATTAGGTAGAGTAATAAACTGACAAGCATTTATTATTTGTGCGTTAGAGACTATAAAATCGAAATCACATATATTGACTCCCAGTAAAAAGTTACTTAGATAGAACGCTCTCTTTGGGACTAAATACTTCCATTTATCATCATCAAGTTGTGATCAGCCTAAATGTATGCAGTAATTTGTATACCATTCGAGTTTTAAGTTTATGTGCATAATTAAATGAAATATCTCTTACTTGTTGGTACTGTGGAAATCAAACTATAACTTATAATTCCCACATCTTGTAGGACAATGTCTGAACTTCAATTGTGCCTGGGTTCTCGTGCTAATGTTGAGACATTCGCTGACCTATCTTCGCTCGCGGGGCTTATCCTCATTTCTGCCCTTGGATCATCACGTCTATCTGCACAAGCTGACGGGAATTACCATCTCGGTGCTTAGTTTGGTGCACACGATAATGCATCTCTTTAACCTCACCATAATTGTGATCAATGATCCACTGATTAATGCTGGACATTTTACTATTCCCGAATGGTTGCTAACGGATCGTCCGGGCTTGTATGGACTGATACCGGGTTGTGCCAATCCCACGGGAGTTGCGCTATTGATTATTCTCCTTGTGATGTTCGTCTGTTCGCAGCCTTTTGTGAGGCGAAAGGGCAGCTTCGAGATCTTCTACTGGACGCATCTGTTGTATGTGCCCTTCTGGATACTCACACTGTTTCACGGTCCCAACTTCTGGAAGTGGTTTATGCTGCCGGGTTTGGTGTATATCGTTGAGCGTGTTCTGAGATTCGTTTGGATGCGTGGCGAACATGGAAAGACGTACATTAGCTCGGGTTTGCTGCTGCCCTCCAAGGTCATTCATTTGGTCATCAAGCGACCTTACAATTTCAATTTCCGTCCTGGGGATTATGTCTTTGTGAATATCCCGGCAATTGCCAACTACGAGTGGCATCCGTTTACGATCAGCTCAGCGCCTGAACAGGAGGATTACATGTGGCTTCACATACGCACCGTTGGCGAGTGGACAAATCGCCTCTATCGCTACTTTGAACGTGAACAGCAGAAACTTCACAAGGGTGAGGTTAATACACATATGCACGCCATACCCACGCCCAGTTTCATGCTCCTCAACGAGACGAGAAATCCCATACTGGCCGATAAGTCTCGTCTGTCTCCGACGGCGACAACGACAACGCCTCAAACGGATTTTCTGGCCCGCAATATGGCCAACAATGGTATGATTGAAGCCTCGCCACCACAGCGTCCACCTCGTCAACATCGCAAGCTGGTGGCCAACTCACCAGAGTCATCCACAGCTGCCACAGGTGTGAATCGCATTCGCAGCATCAAGAAGTCGCTGCAACGCACCTTCTCCCGCAAGGAATCCACCGAACCGAAGCCCAAGTCCAACCAGATCGCGGGCATTGCCAATTGCGCCTTTGTCGGCGATGCGGCAGAGCGTGAGGACTTAAGCCTTAAGCAAAGACCGCTGGAGAAGAGCATCTCCTTGCCGGACATCAGCATGAAGAGCAAGAAACGCAGCAGACTCAAGGCGTAAGTAGAGTGTTTACACTTCAATGATGATAACTCAGTCGTTTCTTGATTGATTTGAATGATTAATATCTTTAATGACGCATAAGCAACAAAATGATATCATAAACTTCCTAAATCAAAGTTAGATAGCGTCTGTTATATATTTATCTACTTATCTGTTATCTCACCCCTTTGCCAGTCTGCGCAGTTTGGGACGTTCTGAATCGGAGCGTGCGTTCGATGATAAGCGAATGCGTCGTGCCCGGAACAATAGCGTGGGATTGGCCTACCTCAGTCCGCAGAACAAGTCGCTGGCTCAGAGCTTCCGTTATATGCGCAACAAGCCGACAATTATTGCCTTCAAGACACCCAGCATGGAGCAATGTGAGTTGCAATTGACACCGACAGGAGATGCCAATGATCATGCCATGACTGAGCAGCCAGGACGTCTTTCCCGGGCTGAATGCTCAACGGACAAGCTGTCAATGACGCGGCTTAGTCTCGCCCCGGAGGATAGACCGTTGGAGGTAGGTGTAACTCAAACTAACCATTATGCTTAAGCCTAATCTCACGCCCATTCCCTCAATCTCTAAGGATAACATACACACGGTCACGGGCGGCAGAAAATCACGTTTACGTCGTCCCACATTTCTGCGCACATTGTCCACATCCATAACAAATCGAGGCATTAGCAATGGAGGTGGCGGTGGCAGCTCCACAAATAACAGCGGTGGCAAGGTCACACTCGATGCGGGCGTCATGGAGGTTTGGGCTCACACCAACACAATCACACACACACACACACACATCAGCGTTGCCAATTCAGCCATTTAGCGAATTTTGGTTTTTAAAACTTATCAGACATATCTTATACGCAAATAATTGGCACTAGTTAATGATACAAATTAAGAATCAACACTAGTTTCTAATTGAGTGATCCTGTTTTAGTTTACGAATAATACTATATAACTAAAATCAACACTTTCAGCAACAACTTTGTATCCTTGTTTTCATAAATTCCCCTTTAAATGTTTGTTTTTTAAATTTCCAACTCCCATTGCTTTGTCATTTATTTGCCTGTTGATTAGTCCTATTCTTTGGCTTGCAGTTGGCATCACTGAGACACTTACACTTAAACTCAATAACACTTTCTTAATCTACCTTCTTAGATCTTCATTGATGGTCCTTATGGCGCTCCATCAAGTCATATTTTTGGTGCACAGCATGCGGTGTTAATTGGCACTGGCATTGGCGTGACACCCTTCGCCTCCATCTTGCAGTCCATAATGCATCGTTATTGGAAGGTGCGACACAGTTGTCCTCGCTGTCAGTTCGAGTGGGCCAGCGAAATACCCAAGTCTGTGATGAATCTGCGCAAGGTGGACTTCTTCTGGATAAATCGGGATCAGCGGTCCTTCGAGTGGTTTGTTAATCTGCTGTCGCAGTTGGAAATCGAGCAGGCAGAACTGGGCGGTGCCATGGAGCGGTAAGATCAATAAATCATTAGTCCATAGTCTATCGATTAGTATTCTTCATTTGCTTCTCTACAGTTTCCTGGACATGCACATGTACATCACGAGCGCCTTGCAGCGCACAGACATGAAAGCGGTGGGTTTACAGCTGGCGTTGGATTTGCTGCATGAGAAGGTAAGTGCAAACAAGATAAAGTAGAATATGTTGACATCATTGCAGAAATATTTTTAAAGCTATCTTTAAAACAATGAATATTTTTATATAGAAAGTTAATTTTATTATTTTTATTTAGATTACAATGGGCCGAATGGCCTCTGGGTGAACTCAACACTCTGTTGAGCGGTCCAATTAAACCTAAACCTAAACAGTCAGATTTCAGCTAATTGGGGCTAGATATACTTATAAAACATCAGTTAAAACATAGCTAGAGCTTACTTGTTATGTTTTAACTGATGTTTTATAAGTATATCTAAGCCCATTTAGCTGAAATCCGAGAGATATATGAGATATTTTAAGAAACAACAAAAACTTTCATACTTTAACTGAATTATCGACCAATTGTTCCAATTATTATCGACTTTTTAATAAGTATAAAACATTATAAGCCCAATTCTGAAGCGTTTAACGGGCAAACATTTTAACTAAAATTGTGGTCAAAGGTCTTTGCACTCTTTAAGCATTCATAACTTTAACAAAACTAAACAGATTTCCAAACGGAAAATCATTACGATCTTTGTTTGGCCTTTAAAATGATTTCCACCTTCCGTTTCTTTAAATTTCCATCAAATAATTATTATATTTAGTTATCCATTTTGTTAGGAAAGAAGAACATCTTTGTTTTTCGAAAAATATAATTTCAACTATCAAATACTTATTGTGTTTACATTTTGTGACGATCTGCAAGGGTGTTAAAAGAATATATATAAATTAAACATTATATTTTCATTCATTCTCTTATCTTTTTCAGGGCAAACGTGATCTGATAACAGGTCTCAAGACGCGCACAAATGCCGGACGACCCAACTGGGATAAGGTATTCAAGCAGCTGCAGGCACAGCAGAAGGGCAAGGTCACTGTCTTTTATTGCGGGCCACCGCAGTTGGCCAAAACGTTGAGGGTCAAATGCGATCAGTATGGATTCGCTTTTCGTAAGGAGTGCTTTTGAGATTGCTGCATTATGCATTCATTATGTTTATCTCATGGTCATAGGGTTTCGGGTATCTCTCAGTTTCGAATTCTCAATCTATATATTTACACATACTATCTCTATATCGTTAGCTATTTATTTGTCCTGTTTTGTTTTTGTGCCTCATTTTTGTTGTCGCCATTGTCTCCAAGCTTGTAAATATATCCACAAATATCTGCATAATGATTAAACATAATTAATTAATTAACTAATAATAAAAGTTGTTACTCGATTTGTGCTACATTGTGATGTCCCTTTTGTTCCCTTTCACTCAAACCACTTAAATAAACACTTTTCCAGGTGGTTCCGAGTTCTACATCTGATGATACGATGTTACGTCTTTATTCCACAAATAATAAACACAGAACACAACACAATTAATAAATGATAGTAGCTTTAATGCCTTGACCAGGTGCTAAAGTTAATATCGCTGGGCCTCGATTTGCGCTCTATTGTGATTGTCTCGTCGTCAATTTTATCCACATTGTAGAATTCCCGCAGCTCGGCAATTGCCGTCTCCTCGATTTGGGTATGGACTAGAGATTTATTGCGCATGCGTTCGTAGCTTTCACGCTGACGTCGCTCATCCGCTAGAATTTTGGAGAAGCTATTGCCCTGATCTGCACTTGCTGTGGCATTTGCAGTCGCCTGTCCACGCATCATATTCGCAAAGGAGGTGGGATCTGTTACGCTGCCCGTTGCGGGTGGCGAACTAAAAGCCTCTGGGTAAGTTGTAGGTGAACTGGCGGTGACGCCCCAGGCATTGGGCACCGCTAGAGGAGTTGTATTCAACTCCAATGTCGCTGAGCTGTTGGCACGCCAACTCTGCGTTTCGGAGGAGAGACGCTTGCGTTGTTTCTGGGATAACTTCTGGGACTGTCCCATCAATGTGCTTAAATCTAGATTATAGCTCTTGCTCAACGGTGTGCTGGCTTCTGTTGGACTAGTGGGCAGCGGTGGCGTTTGCTCCTTGTTGGGAGTTCTTTCTATTGCACTTCTGGGCGACATGACAACTAGCTCTGGGCTGAGCTGATCCTCCTGTTTCAACACATTGTTAACCTTCAATGCGGTCTCCGCCAGCTTGCGTTTCTGTTCCTTTTTGTCGACGACACGCGACCAGTACTTGGCCTCGTTAGGAGAGCCAGCTTGATTCGTCGACTGTTGATCTGGCGAGGATTCGCTAACACTTAGCGATCTCATCATGCTGGATATAGCCTGCTGTTCATAATGATGAGCATCCTGTTTGTTGTGCAGCTCCTTTTGCTTGTGCCGAGCCACGTCTTTCAGCTTAGCATCCTAAAACAGAAGAAGATTAGCCTAATTTTAAGAAAATTTAAGTGTCGACTCACCACAACCATGCGATAGTCTAAATCAACTTCACAACCATCGACAAAGCTAAGCAACAGCTCATCGTCTATAGCCTCTGAGAAGGGTGTAATTTGGCGATAGTCAAACACCCTGTGAAACATTTTTCTATAGTGATCATTGAGGAGATGCAGGGTCGTTGCCTCGCACTGCTCAATGCTGCGATAGGCAAGCACACGTGCCAAGTTCTGGCAGATGAAGTCCAGACAACCCTCTTTAAGCAGCTTGCAATTGTACATGACAGCAAAGTCCAACATCTCGCCACACTTGCGTATACTGATTTTATCCAGAATCAATGATTCACACACATTCTGCAGTGATTCAATAAAGTACTGATCACACAAAGTGATCATATTATATAAAAACGTTTCCGTATAGTTTTGTTTGCAAAATGTCTCCGTATCCTGACTGTAAAGATAGTCGAGAATGGGTTCCATATACTCCACAGTCACGCTGTCAAAGTTGACGGTGGCACGTTCGGCCCAAGAGTGCATGAACATCATCTCAAAGTACTCCAGACGCGACACCAAGACACATTTATGCGCCTCCAGCACTTCGCCCTCCTCGCAAACGATGCGCACGTCGTAGAGTTCCGGGAAATCTGTGCGATGCAAACGATTAAAACGATGCCTGTTACCCCAAGGAAACTGTTCCTCGTCGATGTAACTGCAAAAACATTAAGTAAGATTAAAAAAGCAATAAAAGATGTTATTAATATGTAACTACTCTACCAAAATAAAAACTGTTTATATATCATTTAGTTATAATAGATTAAAGAATGAAGAATGCATAAAAACATTCAATTTCCAATGGAGAACAGTGTTGACTTGTAAAGTTGCCAGTCTTCAATCTTTAAACTTCCATAACATTGTAGAAACTCAACAAATTCGCAGACGGAATGTCATTTTGATTAAAATTTTCCCTTTAAATTGGCTGGATGATAAAGTAATCCGATTTGGTCAGTCAGAATGACGAGTTTCAGTTAATACTGAGCCTAGTTTGCAGTTCGAAACTGACGGACATATTGACAAGTCTATTCGATGTTTAACAGAGTATAATAATATACATATCTAAAAGCCAACGCACCCTTGCACATATTTGGCAATCTCCGGCAACTGAAACTTCACCAAGTGCGAGTGAAATATTTCGCAGACACCGCCACGATTTTGTGGTTTATTTGGACCCAGACTCTGTTGCATGCAGTCGATATCTAGGAGAAGAGCAGGCAATAAGTAAACAAAAACAATCATTCCTTTTGTCGGCACACTTACCATCCTCTGTGGGAAAATAATTGCTATAGATATGTTTAAGCACAAGCTCAAACATTTTGGCAGTCAAATTATCAAAGTTCAAATATACATTCTTATCCAGATAGCAACGAATTAAGTCCCTTAGACCTGGTGCTCTGCTAAAGATAATAAACTTGTGAGCCGCAAAGCGTTCACCATCCACATGGAGCACGACATCGTGCACGGCGTCCGAGTCACAGGTGTCGTGATAGAGCTTCTTAAAACTCTGCTCACGACGCGGTAATGTTGGCTTCCTAAAGTACTTCATGTGGGATTCCTGCAGCACGGCAAACGAAGAGAAACTCTCATCACAAACAATGTCTACGGCACGATCAATATTCTGCACACGATGTAAATCGATGCGAACAAAATGTTCCCTTGAGATTTCTGTGCGATTTTGATCGTTGTTGTGCCAGATATCCATGTTGTGCTTAGGTTTATCCTGGCTGCCAGCTGGAAACGTGAGCTGATTGCACTTGCCACGATAGACGCAGCCATCGGAAAGTATTAACACTTGATTGCACTTGTAAATAATCTTCTTGATCTCCGGCAGACGAATGGGCGAGAAATTGCAACTGCAATAAAGCGATTAAATTGAGGGTATAATAAATAAAATCCCAGATATACTAATCTATAAGTTATCTTCTTTTAATCCCAAGACTCACCTGTAAAACTGTTGTGTATTCTCGTACCAGATGAAGACCACATTTGTTTCTGTGAGCATCAAGAGTTTCAAAGCTGCTGCGGAGCCTTTTGTCGAATTCTTGATGTTGCCACCCATTACGGCAATGCTCTTGAGATCCTCATAGCTGCATAAAGTAAAGAGGAATTAGGTGTGATGCAGATGGCGCAGACAACTCACTTGGGCGTCTTTATGGTTCTCGTTTTGTCGGCGTAGAATAAAAATATTAACTTCTCCGCTGAGTAAACAATTGTGGCTGCATTGTTGGCCTCCACAAAACAGATGGACGTACGCTCCGCAAGTTTCATCTGTAATTTAATGCATTAGTCAAGCTGACAGTTAAATAATTGTGTATACTACGTGCCAATGTTGGCGCCAGTATCGTTTTCGTCTGGGAGCTAATGCCAAATTGTCCCTGATTGGCGCCCCACACGTAAATGCACTTTGTGCTGTAGGCAATGGAATGCTGATCACAGGCAATGACACGTATCAGATCGCTGGCACCTTTGTCACGCAGTGAAACGACTTCTTTGAACGTGGCAAGACTTTCACCGGCATCCCGAACGCCCAATTGATGATGATCATTGACGCCGCAGGCAAAGACTAGAGATCGATTGGTGAGAAGCAGGGAATGCTGTCTGGAGACGCTCAGACAGATGATATGTTCATTGTTGTGCTTCATTGGCACCTTGACACGTTTCGGCGCCGGCAGACTGTTCTCCACGCCAATTCCCAGCCGGCCTCCCTTGCCATGGCCCACGGCATAAAGATGCCCCTTTCTGTCGCAGAAAAGACTGTGATAGGCGCCAAGTGCAACGTGTTCTATCCACAGATTTGATTTGCGAAAGAAATCCACTGCCTGCGGTGAATTTGTGTTCTGTTCATTACCAATGCCCAGATTATAGTTTTTATTCGAGCCCCAGACGAGAATTTCATTTCTGCAAGCACAGAAAAAGATTAACCATGACGTGGACACAATCTATAAATGATTCTACTTACTGCGACATTATGGAATCGACATCCCATTTGCGACAGATCGCTTGCAGCGGACAACGGGTGTCTTCGTCTAGCATGTCCAAGTTGGCGCCGTACCGCAACAACAACACGGCGCAATCAATGCAGCCATAATACAGCGCCCGGTGAAGCGGACTGCTGCCGGATTCATAATCACGTTCATCAATGTGGGCACCGTGATTCAATAGCCATTCAAGTATTGTGTAGCGTGCCACGGATGCGCACATATGCACGGCGGACCGGCCCAGATAATCTCGTATATTGCTGAAATTTGCACAGGTTTTGGCAATAAATGCGGCCAAATTCTGATCATCAATTGAGCGTTTTGTGAGTGCTGCCGTGATGCTGTTGCCATGCTGACGTTGCCTGCACTTGGACGTGCAGTCATATTCCTGGTTTTTAAGTGCTGACATACGGAACAAGTTGATTAAAATGCCGGAAAATTGCACTTTTTACGAGAATTGCTGTGGCTGTTATTGTTGCTGTTGTTGCGGCAGTCGTTGTAGTTGTTGTGACGCAGCCGATAAGTATCGATGCTTGCCAGTCTGCCAGCAAAAATTTAACTAATCTATTAAATCTTACAACTACATGTTATTACTCAAACATATTTCATTTAATAATATTTTGCAATTAACTATTTACGCCAATGCATGCAGCATAATAGCAATTTAACATTATTGTGAAATAAAATAAAATATCGATAACGATAGCAGATCACGAAAAAGTACTTGTGTTTGGTATCGACGTTACTTTCACAACAAGGTATTTTTACGTATCGCATATGCGGTCACTCAGTAGTCCAGTTCTAGTTTAGTTGTTGCATGCACCGCGTATCGGAGCTCCGCGCACTTGCTACGTAAGAAAGGGTGTTAATTTATTGATAAAAAAAAATAAAATCAGCAGTGGCATATTATGTAAATGGACAAACACAATAATCGAACTGTAAACATAGGGAAGTGGCCGAATAAGTGATTCAATGATTGATATGACTGTGCATATAGTGCTCCTGTGTTCCAAGCGGAAATCAATTGAAATTGAGTCATAAGCCAGAAATTAAACGCGTCATTCGTTTCGATGCCCAAATACTACGTATTGTGTTGTCATAGGCATTAATTTGATTAATAGCTTACAATTGAATTAATATGCAAAACAACAACTTTATAAAAATCTACATATAGTTGTATATGTGTGTGTTCACATAAAGTTTAACTATTTATGTTGAAAATGAACTGATAGCAAATGTTGGTGTGTTAGTGCAACTTGCTCATCTTTATTAATTAATTAATTACTTGACCCGGGCACGGCGCTGGGCAGCGTATGTGTGCGTTAATAGCTTGAGAATTGTTTAAAACAATACATATACAGAAAAGCAATGAAATAGTTCGCGTTAAGTTCGTGTGCACGTAATACTTGTGCACATACAGACATACCTGCCATACGTACATGTGTACATACAGTTAGTCAAGAAATTGTTTTGACAAAGAAAAACTTGAAGTTTTATTTTTAAAAATAGTTAAACATAATGGATTTTATTATTTTCTTTTTTACCTTGTTTTAAATACCAAAATCAATTATAATTAAGTAAGAGGACAGTAATAGAAAAACGAGAAAATGTATATATTTGCAAATTAATATACGTCCATTTCTTTCTTTGTGAAAACAATTTCTCAACATACTGTATATAGTTTACATAGAGATATGCTGCTAGTGCTTGATAGAGTGTATTTGTATGTGTGTGTGCTTGTTTGTTTGTGTATTTATGCGAGAGCCAAGTTTCTCTCGGTAGCTGCTGCTGCTCATTTCGTTTTAATTTCTTTTTATTTACTTTTAGTTCACACAGATCAGGTTTTGCTACGAACAACGTCAGCCGAAGCCAAGTGTAGTCCTCGTTGCAGCTGCATTACATTTCTTCGTCTCCCTTTTAACATATTATTCTAAGGTGCGAAAGAGAACAAGTGGCAAAGCAGGTTGCACTCCACACACACACACACATTCATAAACAGGCTGAAGTAGTACGTAAAACGCATCCCCGGAAATGCCAATAGAAACAACGAGCATAAGCGAAAACAGATAAAAAGCATAAATAACGAAGGCGATTAAAAGCATAAGGCGATCCAACTGAAACACTGAGAATTGAGCAAGAGAAAGATACGTGTTTAGAGTGGTGAAGAGCTAGTATATTAATCAATGCAGTTTACTGCATTGAAGCTGCATTCACACACACACGCCCACACGCACACCTAATCTTTGGCACAAATTTCTGAATGGAATAATAATGTTGTGATGGGATCGTGCTCGTGTACACGGCGACACTTTCTGCTGTCAATATGCTTCCTGCAAATGGTGAGTGTTTGTTATCTGTGTGTGTATGTATGTATGTGTGTATTGACCCTGTTCACTAATTTATTATGTTTATATTTTTCTTTTTTATATGCATGCAAACAATGCGTGCTATCTGTTCGATTTCCCCCCCTCTACAGATAACGATTATCGAACGCCAGGTATTCGACTTTCTCGGATATATGTGGGCGCCCATATTGGTCAACTTCTTTCAAATACTGTTTATAATATTTGGATTCTATGGCGCATATCATTTTAGAATCAAATATATCATAACTGTAAGTAAACAAGCACGTGCAATCTCTCTCACACCCCACCTCTATCGATAACGATAACGCGCTAACGATAACCCGAATTTTTCATTGTTTTGGTCAGTATTTGATATGGAACTTCATATGGATTGGTTGGAATGCGTTTTTGATATGCTTCTATTTGAATGTCGGCAACCTGGATAGGGTAAGTAATTGGGGTCAAATGTTGTAACCATTACATTTCTTTTAACATTCATTATTGATAAACAGGAAAGCGATTTATTGAACATGGGCACTGGCAGCGTATCGTGGTTCGAGGCAAATGGTTATGGCTGTAAGCCCACCTACAACATCACATCCGATGATCCATTTCGTCCCCTGCGCCCGGAGCGTGTCGAGGACTGTCTATTGGACTATACACTCGTTGAGGTCATACACTCGGGCGTACAGTGCGCTCTGGCGGTGAGCATTAATCAATTTAAAGTGCTTCAAATTGTTATAAATTATATATATATATATGCTCTACTCCCACTTCCATATACTCAATCGTTCGTATATAGCTGCTGGGTATACTTGGTGCGATTCTAATCAGCTGCATATTTCTCGATGAGGACGACAGATGTAAGTTATACACAGTTCACATATGTTTACATACATTACACGTAGTATATCAATCACTAATGGGGGTGCTGGTTATTATTCTAAGCAAGGTTGCAAATCGAACAGGAAGAGTTTGCCAATTCCAACTGTGTTTGTTTCGATTTGTTTTTTTATTTTTTAATATTAAAACGGACTTCTAACATGTTATATGTTTAATATAGGACTTTTTGAGTTCTAAGTTGTGTAAATATTAATTAATATTATATTATTATTATATTTAAAAGGATATTCACACATGCTAGTAAAAAATATTGACAGAATGTTGATATACTTAAAGTAACCATAAAAATCAACACTCTTAAGGAATACTAGATAGTATATTAAATTTGTTATCGCCAATAGCATTCAGCTTTTTACACAATGTCTAGTTTTGAGTGTAACTTTCAGCTTTTTTGCGGCCGATAGCGTATATCAGACTATCATAAGCGCACTCGTTTGCGCAAATTAGATTTTTATATGCTCTCGCTCTGGCCAACAATTAAATAGTAATGGATTTAAAACAAACTCCTTAATATCTTCTTTATTTGTGGGTTAATCGTCAGGAAACATGTAGAAAATTGTTTAGTGTTTATTATACTTCAACTGTATGTTAGGTTAGGCAGTGTTATACTAAAATTGTAGGTTGAATAGCAACTTATATTCCAAATTTGAAGTCTCTAGCTCTGATAGTTGTTGAGATTGACGCGTTCATACAGACGGACGGATGGACAGGTGCCAATCGACTCAGCCATTGATACTGATCAGGAATATATATACTTTATAGGGTCGGAGATGACTCCTGATGCTTTCTTTGGCCATTTTTAATGGACCCAGAATATAAAAAATTCGTTTTTCTATCTTTCTGTAGTTATTTTTTATTTTTGTTATACTTTTTTCCCTTCTTTTGTTAATTTTTGTGGCAAGTAAACATTTTTCTTTCTGTTTGAAGACTTGCAACCTTGCTGCTAACAATTGTATTTTTTATATGTATTAACTGTGGGTATTTGCACCTGCCCCTATATCCTATTCTCCACAATTAACTTTACTAGACTTTCCTTTTTGTATATATATACATTATTTATATATCAATTTAACATATTATTCAGTTCTAAGTACAGCACAAAATTATGCCGAATGTTTGTGAAACAAAATGAAATGAAATGAATGTTATTATTTTTATTATTGTTACATTGTTAATTTCTATTATGAAAATTGAAAACGATGCTTTGTTATGTCCAAATCAAACCTACCCGGAATGTGATTAACCAACAACTTGTGTAAACTGTTTTGTCATGTGATTGTCTATAAAACAAAATACTGTTGTGCATACCATAATTATCATAATATACATACATATATATCACATCATATACATACAGATATGTATGCTCGTAATTCATGTTTATGTCTCTATATATATATATAACCAGATAAAAAAAAGAGAGAAATGAAATTGTTTTTAAGCGCTGTTTAATCATAATGCGATTATAATACTATGACCATAACTATCCGTAATGTTAAAGCATTTTAATCAATTTCTGGTTTACAGTCGATTTCATGAACGGCGACGCGAAGAGTCCACAGCACACAGTCGTCCATCCAATGTACGTGAGCTATTCAAGTATACCGACAACCTCTGCAAGCGCCACAATGCAATCAAATAAGCAACTGCAACTGCAACATCAGCAGCAGCAACAAAATACACTGCAATTTTATCATCAACATCGACACAAAACGAGCAACAACAGCAACAACAACAACAAGACCAACAACAACAACCACAGCAATTGCAACAGCTACAATAATACACTTAATAATGTTCATCAGCCTCAGCATCAGCCTCAGCCTAAAGCAGACACAGCAAATAACCATAACGCATATTCACATTTAACCCAAACAAGTGGCAAAAGCGAGCAACTGGCCAATTGCAATAACAGTGGCAACAACAGCAATAATGCCAGTCTTAAGCATCGCAAGTTGCAGCAGGCAACGTGCAACAGCAACGGCAACCACAACAACAGCAACGGCAACGGCAACAACGAGAGCAGCCAAAGACGCAAGCGTCTCTATCAAACAAAAACAAATCCAAATACGAATCCCCATAACTCTGTCAGTCCCATGTCCATGTCTATGTCAATGTCGCCACAAAGTGCACAGACGACACCGTCTCTCTCGTACGCCTCGTTGCAGAACTCAAATCCGCAGCTGGCTGCCTCGCTGAGCAACAGCAACTATAGCATATTCCATGCCGCAAATGGTGGCGACAATGTCAGTGCCACCAGTGGCCATTTTGCCCGCATTCATCATAAGCCGAAACCTCCTAAATCTTTGCCCGAGGTGAAATACACTCAATTGGCGCTCGATCGTCTGTCCCGCAATCTGGAGGAGGACGAGGACAGTTTCTCGCTGCAGCATTTGACGCCCAGTGAGAATGGTGTCACCTATGTGCCCTTCCAGAGTCCCACGCCCAATAGTCTGTTTGTGGGCGGTGAGCATAATAACAATGCTGGGCCACCGCATATTGTTTTCAACTCGTTCCACGAGTCCCAGCACTCTAGTCCCAATAACAATCCACAGTATACTACGGCATACGAGTCCCAGCCCAAATCCTTGCCTCTGGTGTCGGGTTACTCGCCGAGAATGTTGCGTGGTGGCAAACAGCTGCCACGTCCCACACAGATACCCATGCCCACGGTGCCCATACATAGCTGCCATGGCGGGGAACAGGAGACATTGGCGTTGTCGCCACCGCCGCCGCCGGCACCACGTCCACATATATTCCAGCCACGTCTTGGCCAAGCGCCTTATCCCGATCTCTCGCCCGAAATTGCCGAGAAATATGCCATGCCCACCCAACATGTGCCGGGTTCTCCGATGGTGAGGCGTAGTCAGCGTCGGCCACGTCCACAGCCGGCACAGGCCAATTTCTGTGACATTGTGCGTGCCCAGAGCGATGATCGCCTGGAGGAGCAGCAACAATCGCAGCTCTCGCAGCAGCAATCACAACACCAGGCACCCCATGTCAATCGACGCAGCGAGCGAAAGACACGTCCTCGCTCCTTCTGCAATTCCATTGTGGGCGCCCAGGCTTAGTCCTAGTCCAAGATCCTCAAAGTTTCCTAGGATTCCTCTTAATTTTTTTTACAGACCAAAATTTATAGACTTTTCTAGACATACGAGCAACATGACGGCGGCTGCTCTCCGCGTTTCGCGATCTCTCGATCCCTGACGCTGCCTGGGTGTCTTTATCTCTGTTTCTGTCTCTCTCAGTCCATGCCACAAGTATGTCCAGCTTTTATTATAATGACTGTGTCGTCTCTCTCTCTCTCTCTCTCACACACACTCTCTCTCTTTTAAAATATCTCAAATCTCCTCCAGGTGCTGGGCAATTTGCCGCTTGTGTCCCATGTGTTGTCCATACTAACTCTGTATATTACATTTAGTATGTGTTGTCGTTTTTTGTTGTGGCTAACAGAGATTAAATGTTTTTAGTAAGACACGACGAGATATCATAAATAGGTTAGGAACAACAAGATAGGAACACAATAACAAGTTGATGTACAGTCCAGAACGCACTTCAAGGGCAATGCAAGTCGAAACTTGTTGAAAACAATTACCAATTACAATAAAGAACATAATGGGAATTTGCTTTCGATATAGAAAATGTATAATGTCCTAATTTATAATATGAATAGTTGAAACCTGGGAATTTGAGAACGTTCTATAAAGTAAACAATTGGAAATGAAACAACAGATCTAAAGATTTAAATATGGTTCAATTCCAACGTTCCTAAGGGAATTTAAACATATGAAATTTAAATACATTTTCATTATGTATACAAAGTAAAATATCATAAATGTTCACTTGCATTGCACTTTAAGTGAAAATTAGAATTAAGATTAAGCTTTAATTCGGATGCCTTTAAAAAGCCATTAACTAAATTTGTGCAAACACACAAATACAAATACAAACACACACACACATCTTAGAGACTTTCCATAATGGCTTTTGTTAAAACATTATGAAATGTGATAGAAAAATGTTACAAAATCAAAAGAGAAGTTAAATCAAACAAAATGGGAGAGAAGCAAAAGAGAAGCGAAACGCTAAGCGGAAAGTTGAAGAATGCCTTCATAATTTTATGTTGAACTGTGATACTACAAGGAAAACAAAAAGAACGATAAAAAGAATTGAAATGAAACAAATACACACACAAAAAAATGTCACAAACAATTTTATCAAAAAACAAAAAAAGTAAAGAAATATTTATAAAATAATTCAAAATGATAAAGCGTTTCAAAAATAATTTATATTTGCCAATTCGCAACCAGAATGCCTTTGAAAGTGAAGATGAAAGCTGAAGGAGAAGCAGAACGCTTGAAGGGAGAACTTCTCCATGGAACTACATACTAAATAAAATAAATAGTTGCCTTTTTGTTGAGAAATAAATAAAATTTAAAGAGCATACCATGCATACAGTACAGTTAGAGATATAGATACAAAAGTTGCGAGATTCGTTATAGTATATAAAAAGTATATATAGTATATATATGAATTGTTAAGTCTCTAGAGTTTAAGCTACAACAATTTGCTAATTATTAGTAATTATAGTTATGCCAGGATCTATCGATCTATACATATATATAAATATATAGTATAGCTATATCTATTTACAAACTATTTGCGTGTGCCAATTTCTTGCAAGGATTTCAAAGCGTTTCCAATAAATGTTCATTTACACAAATGTTTGGCCGCCTTTAACTTTTCCTTAACTTGTTGTTCATATTCCTAAGTATTATCTACTATATATAGAATATCATTTGGTCGACTGGCTTCTTCATGTAGCGTACTCTAACCCCAAGGACTTTTATTGTAGCTAATCCTGTACCATTTAACCCGCCTTCAAATCAAATCACAACACACAACTCTCTCTCTGTCTAACCCCAGGTAACTGCTGTCACTTTTAGTTTGCTCTTAGCCCAGTCTTTAGTGTTGGCCAGTGACTTTACTGATCCGATCTTTGTTCTGTATCCTGCAGTGAAGCACATTAACAAGCAGTCCAAGCATCGCCAGTCGTTGTACTCCATTGAGTTTGGCAGCAGCAGCGACACCATTCGACATCGTGGCGATGTCATGTTGGGCTTCGGCGACGGAGATGCACACGATCAGGATGGTGGAGAGCTGAGTCCCAAGCCCATGACGCCGCGACGAGTGAAACGGCGTTCGGTGATGGCGCGTGGTTCACATGGACGACAATCTAGCGGTGGTGGCGGCAGCAGTCGACGTTCTCATCATGGTTCTAGCAATACGTTGCGCTCCAAGCATGGCGGAGCAGGAGGTGGAGGTGGAGGAGGCGGCGCAGGGGACAGCAGCAGTGGCAGTTATGTGAGAAGCAGCACACGCAGTTCACGTCGCAAATATCATCAGAATCCGGTGACAAAACTCTTGGATCAACAGCAACAATTGCAGCAGCAGCAACAGTATCAACAACCACAGTTGGGTTCATTTCATCGCCAGGAGAAACGTTCGCTGACCGCATCCAATTTGCAGTCGCTTAACGATGACATTGTCAACAACAGCAATAATGTATCCGGTCAGCTGGGAAGTCTGGGCAAGAGCAACAATCATTATTATCACAGCTATCGCAAGAACATACCCCTCGATCCCATTTATTACAATACCAATGGTCAGGGCATGTTGCTGCCCAGCATGGAACAGCAGGCGTCTCCGCCGCTGCCGCCGCCGCCACCGGCTCCCATTGGTGGCCACTACAATCCCAGTTATCAACACTCCACCACACAGCTCAATAACGATGAGTTGTATAATAATCGGCCGCCATCTGTGCGCTCCAGTTACTCCAATTTTCATGGTTCAAGGCCGCTCTCCACCGCCGCCTACAACACGGCCGAGAATGTCTTTGCCGGGTTGAGTGGTGCCGGTGCCAGTCCGCCTCAAGCGCCCTGCACACCACCGCTCTATCAGCAGCACCCACTGCATCACCAACAGCAGCAACAACAACAGCAGCAGCAGCAATATATGCCTCCTCCTCCAGTGCCTGAACCGGCGCCTGCTTATGTCACCAACCAACCACAACATGGCCATATGTCATTCTCCAAACGCACCGCATCCAGGGAGAGCATACGCTCCATGGCATTTCTCAACAACGGACCGCCCGCCTATAATCTTAACTATCATACGCCGCCAGATTCCGAGACAACTATGTGAATCACCCGCTTTTAGATTTGTCTACACTTCATTCATCTGTATCAAAGATCTCGACAATCTATTGAATCAAAAAACCATCATCTGGATAGAACTATATATATATTTATAAATCTGTGCTACAAGCTAGTTATTCATTCACACAATATCCAGACTATCGTATCGCCCACAAATCATAAATGTTTAATCTATATTTAACGTATATCTAAAATTAGTTTAAGCATAATCTTCTGTCGTTTTACCAAAGTGCCTTTGTATATAATATTACAACAAATAAACGATTCTTTTGTATTCGATTAACTAGTTATCATTAGTTTGTAGATCACTCCTTTTTAAGAATTCCCTTTGCCGTTTGAATATTTGCTTTTTATAGATAATTAGATAAATAAAATATATAAATGCAGTTAAGTGTAGATAAGATAAGGTTGTATGTATCCATATGCCGACATATCGTATTTATAGAGAATATAATACACAATCCTTACCATTTTGTAGAAATTTCCAAGAGCTCTCGTTGAGTAATTTGCTCTTATCAAAGTCTGACTGATTCATTATAGATCATTATTTTATTTTTAGATATAGATAAGATTAGATTAGTTTGCTATTAAACATTTGAGTGAAGAAAACTAGTAAAGAAAGACTAATTCCCACATCAGAGTTTAACAGATTTGTCTTTAGAAATATTGGCATAAGCAAATAGTAAAATGTTAATAGATAAGATTAGATTATATGTCTACAATTGCTGATTTAATATTATACTTTGGAAAAGAAATACAAATTAGCAAATGTAATATCAGGAATATTAAAGTTTCTCTGATTTGTAATAGATAAACAAAAAGGAAAATGTTTAATGTTAAATTATGTCGGGAAAGATAATACAATTTTGCTGAAGTTTTGATTGGTTTATTGTATACATATTGTAAAAATTTATAGGTATCGATAAGATTAGTTTATATACATATATTAGAATCAATCCACTTTATGGATATCCTTGCGACACACTGTAGAAAAGAAAACGAAAAGATTATAGTAGTGGAATTAGTAAAATTAACAAATTTAATTTACAATTATCTGCATCCCAGCCGGGTTCTATATCCAACTGCATGTTGCGTTCCTTTAGCCAAGTGAAGAGTGGTGCAAAGTATTCCAGAATTCCACGACCGCTCAATTTGCGTTCCCCCGTTGCAATCTCCATGACATCACGCCAGTGTCTTGTGGCGCCCAGTTTCATCATGTCGCTAGAGAAATACTACCCAGTTAATAGATCGATCTCTTAACATTTAAGGCTTTCCTTACCGCATCAAATTTCCCGTCTCCTTGCTGCCAACGAAGTCGCAGTTGTGTAAAGGATACTTGGGATCCCCCGGTTTGTATTGACCGCTCGCCAGGCAAAAGGCGCGATAAAATTGAAAGCCCAGAACTTCCGAAATGAATTTCCTAAGGTAAAAAGTAAGTTAGAGATTAAAAGACATCTTCTGCTGCTCAAAACTGACTTGGTATTGGAGCTATCTGGATGCATGCCGCGATAGAATCTGAAGTCCATATCAAAGTCGTTCGCTGAACGCCAAAGGGGAGGCTGTATGCCAGCGTATTTGTCCTGCAGTCTCCAATAGACGCAATTGTAATCCTTAATGATTTTTGCATCCATGACATCAACCAGAAACTTATCGTTGATGAAATACTGTGGAATGGCGAGCAGTGTGTGAACTCCCATGCGGATCAGTCGATTGAGGGATTGACCCTCTGTAAGACTGTCATTGATCAGAATGTGCAGTTGATGTAGATGACGTGGTGTTCCCGAGGCCAACACAACTGCCTCCCCCAAGGCGCTGCCAAAGCCCGGACAGGGTTCGGTGTCCACACCGAAAGGCAACTCCTTTTTGTAAATATTATACTGCAAATCCGCCATCGCTCCATGGATCTGCATCATCTTCTTATAGTCCAACTTGGGACAATAACGCAGTGCCACTTCCGGTGGAAAGTAATAGACCTGCGACTTACAATCCGGACCACCTTCGTCATCGCTCATGCGACGTGAATATCGATCGTAGAAGTTTCTACAAAGTAAAGTTTAGATAAGTATTTGAATTGGTTAAACAGAACTTACTGTGACATTTCATTCAGTCCCAGCGACTCAAAGAACTCGGCTGCTTTTTTGTTAATCTTTACAGGGGTTACAAGCACCTCCTCCAGTCGATGATGCACCGAGGGCAGCTGATCGTTGGGATAGGGCGATGGAAAGATCTGATGTGGATACCAGGCCTGCGATAGCATCTGATCAAACACTGGTGCTGAGATGGCGCCATCATCCTTAAATCTAAACTTGGGATAGGCCTGCATAGCTGAGTGCCTTAAATAGGCGTGCAATTCCCGATAGAGCGGCATTATCTCCCAGACAACTAGAAGCAAGGAAGATATACACAATTATATTACATATAGTAAATTATTCTCAATTAAATTACAGTTTGTAATACATTCTAGTAATCAAACGATGCGGTTAATCAATATTTTCGATATAGTGTTCTTAGACTCTAACAATATTTACCCGCTTCCATCTCAGCTTGAAAGTTGTCCGTGTCATAGTACAGATACCAGGTGCGCGAGGGCGTCACATGGCCATTGTAAGTAGCTGCAATCCTTAGCAGTCTCATATAATCAATAAATGTTGACTTGGCCGTATCCTTGTCATTGATGGCCTTCCGCCACTTGAACCAATTCATCTTAAGCCCCTCGTAATTCTTGAGCCTCATATTCTGATTGTAAAGTTTTGGATACATGGATAAGGGACGACGGGTAGAGCACTCGTCGTATGGGCATGTCAAGGATCCGGTAACGAAGTTCTGCATGACCCGCAAATGATCTTTGGCTCTCTCATAATCCTCAGATCGCAATCCCTGTAGCTGCAACTTGGCCAAACGCTGGACACGACGTCGCAGTATCGGATCACGCAGTTGCTCCACTGGCACCACACTTAAATTGGCTGCCAACTCATACACTAAACGGTAGTTCTCCATATCCACCTCGTACTTGCTGGGCGCCTGTCCACCCAAGTGAGATTTGCCCTTGGATGTGAGTTGCAGAAAGATTCGCTTGCGCATTTCCCAAATCGTACGCATACGCTTTGTGGCCACATCGAGTATGCGCAACGTGGACTCTTCATAGTTGGCGGTGTGATTAGACTTCGATGTGGGATCAGAGCTTACTGTGGCCACCAGCACCAACACCAGCAGCAGCAGCAGAATCAGAGGGCGCCACAACATGGCATGGGATTGGGATCTGGGAATGAAGCAGTCCTATGTCAAGTGAGTTTCCGTTGGATTACTGCCACTCTAAGTGATAACTCTCAAGGGCTTATCGACAAAAACCACAAATGCGTTGTAGTTTGTGATTTGATGTTTCAGTTTGTTAAGCCTTCCTCTTGCCAGTTGTGATCGTTCCAAGCTCTCATTGCACACTAAAGTCCCAGTTTCGACTTGATCTTCGACAAACGCATTTGCTCAGTTATGCGAGGGTGGTAAAAGAAGTTAGCTAAAGGCTAACGATAGCAGAGTTTATGCAATCTAATTGGAAATGCTTAAATAAGAGTAATTAATACGATATACAGAAGTTCTCACTTTAAGTTGAATCTAAATAGATAATAAATAATGTAACATTTCACATTTAAAGCTTAGAAGTTATAAAGTTTTGAAGTTTTACCAAGTGTCAAATGTGTGAATTGAAATCCAAATGTGATAATCGTCATACAGCATTTCGACACAATTTCAATCAAATTCTTCAATGAAAATTCTATTAATTAATGTTAAATACTATTTTATTGTAGTCTACATTTAGATGACTTTGTATAAGTAAATAATTAAATAGATCACAGTAAATTTATAAACATTTCTTATTAGTAGATATCAGTTATATTTTATGAGCTGAAAATTGAGTTCTTAAGTCAACTCAACTTATGTTTCCACCCGCGTTAGAGCAGCGATTTAGTAACAATTCTTATCAGTTTCGCAATGCGGGAGAAACCCAAGAGAAGAGCAATTCTCGCTTGTGTTGATCTCAAAACTGAGCCGGTCTTAGCACACTCTGCTGGCATTGCTGATCTCCGCATAGTCACTGGCTGTGTTTGTGCTCTAAAGACCAATATTACGCATACGCCATGTTGGTAGTATTACGTATACGTATAGCGATAAACTTTGCTATTCGATTGGGGGAAAAATAAAATGAAAAGTGTTATGAGACAGGCAACGCAGCTTCAATGCTTTTGTTACTGAGTGGCCCATATTTGGGCTTAATAATTTTGAGATTTTTAGACAGCGGCCTGCGGTGCAGCAGCAGCAGCAGCGACAGAAGTGGCAGCAACAAAAGCAGCAGCACAAGAGCAGCAGCCAGAGCGTTAAAATATAATGGGAAATTCGCCATGCCCCACAGCGCATTTGTTTATGCCGGCAGGAGGAAAGTGTGCCAAATGTGACGATGGCAATGACGAGGCGAGACGAGAGTCGATGCCATGTGTGTTTGCCTGCGGTCGTTCCTTTTGACATTTTGGCCAAAACAGACCACGCTGCGACACGCACATGGCACACGGCAATTCGGCAGCGCCGACAGCACGTTGGCTCGGCAAAAAGCCGAACATGTAGACGGCGAGAGAACGTCTCCTGGCATGTGCGCAATATGGGGAAATTATGGGTGCTTACTGTGGCTGCTCTGCAGATTACGTCAAACGGAAAGGAAAACCCGTTTGCTCCGAGTCAGTCACCAACGAACCTTAGAATCGAACAGTCGCCATGCAATGCACGCGTCCGTAGAGCGACACACAAATACAAAGGAACAAAAATAAAATAATATAAAAAAGAAAAAAAAATAATAAAGAAACACTGACACACACACAGTTACATACCGACAACAACAACAGCAACAACAACAGGACGAACTTACACACACAAACACAGACTGAGAGACAGAGCCTCACTTACACACACACACACACACACATACAGAGAGACACACAACCACGCACACACAGCGAAAGAGTCTGAGATTTACAAGTGCAAGCCACAGCCAAGCAGCGAAAAAGTCTTCTGCGCCCAAAAATAGAGTGAAATGTGCATATAGTTGTTGTTGTTGTTGTTGTAAAGCAGGATATAACGGAAACTAACCTACATTTTCGCGCTCTTTCGCACGCTTTCGCACAAGCCAACACACATACAAAAGTAAAACGTTCACACACACACACACACATGTACAGCAACTGTGACGCCTGTTCTCGTGCTCTCTCGTTTCCGCGCTCGCGCTTCCCTCGCTCAAAAGCAGAAAAAGAAATCAACAGTAAATTGTAATAACACTTCTCAGCTAAAGGTGTGTGCGTGCAACGTCGTCGTCGTCGTCGTCGTCGTCGTCCTTGTTGTTGTTGTCGCGCATTATTCGTGTGTGTGTGTGTTTGTGTGTTTGTGCGTGCGTGTATGTGTATGTGTGTCAAACAATGTGCGTGCCAGCGCTTTTTTTCGCCTTTGCCTTTGCCTTCGTCTCTGCCTTCTCGACCGCTGCCTTTGCCAACATTGTTGCATAGAGTCGCGACTAAAATAAAAATGTAATTAATGTAAAATATACATACGTACATGCGGTATGTACATACATACATACATACATACATATAATAAGTACACAAAAGCCACAACTAACTAAACAACAACAGCAACAATAACAACAACAAAAGTGTGCCCAGCTGTGGCCAAATTGAAGTAGCCGCAGTGCAAGAAGAAGAAGAAGCAGCAGCAGCAGTAGAAGAAAGTGAAGTGCTAAAGGAAACGGCAACAACATTCGAATGCAATGTGAGTGCGAGAGCGAATATAAAAATAGTAACTAGTGCAAATTGAAATGCAGCCAAATATAGTATATGCATACGAGTATTTAGTGTGTGTAGTACATATGTGTGTATGCGTCTCCTGTGCGATTACATAAAGAAACAAAAACTAAAAAAAAAATGCAACAACATAACTGCAATTAGCCATGTCTAAAGGTAAATCATTGAACATTTCAATTTAGTACAGCTAAAATGGCATTTACTTTGGGGCGCTGCTTGCGGGGATTTTTGGGCGGAATTGCGGCTGTGGTTTGTGGCAAACTTTTGGCCCATAAATTAGCGCTCGATGTGCACTAACCTAGCGGAGAGTTCGTGCAAGAGTCGGAAATAAAGCAGTATAGTGTAGTTGTAAACCTAGAGGCGAGTGGCGAGTGGCCGACTATGTGATTCCCCTTTACTTCATTTTGGATATACATACGTATACTTATTTTACTTAGGCATTTTAAATTGCATACTTTTAGGCACTTGCAATGCCTCAAAACTTAAAACACTAGACCTATCGATATTGATTCGTGAAAAGGTAGCGTTAAATGTATCTAATATAGATGCGATTAAATAGGATGAACGGTAATCATATAACATATTAATTATAATCATATATATATTATTACACTGCATACTTTTAGGCATTTGCAATGCTTCAAAACTTAAAACAGTAGCCATATCCCTCGTAATATGTTTGCGATATTCTGGTGATTAAGTAAGATAATTGATAATCAATGAAGACAACGTTCACCACCAAAGAGTGGTCCATCTTAAATACTGTGGGTGTTATGCTTGCTTTCTTGCGATTTGCGGAAGCGAGCGGACGTGACAACTTTTAGAAAACACTGTAACTTCCGTCGGAAGATTCCGCGTCTGTAGAACATATTAGAAGCTTTTAGCTCAAATAGTGTAGATGCTAGAAGTGTTTCTGTTGAATTGCGCAGGCTGAAAAGGGAGTAGTTAAAATTTGAATCAAGCTTGCCGTATCTGGTTACTCTAGCTCTAATAGTCGTCAAGTTCTAGGTGTTTATACAGACAGTCAGACAGGCGGACAGACAGACAAATAGATGGACAGACAGACAGATAGATGGACAGACAGGCGGACAGACAGACAGACAGGCGGACAGTCAGACAGGCAGACAGTCATTTAGATGGACAGACAGACAGGCAGACAGTCATTTAGATGGACAGACAGACAGACAGGCGGACAGACAGATAGATCGCTGCACAGACAGACTGACAGAAAAGGAAACATATTAGGATATATCGACTCAAATGTATAAGCTGATTAAGAACATATGTATCTACTTTATGGACTCGCAGATGCCTTCTGTTCCCTGTTACATAAATTGCAGCGAATACAATGTACTCATTTACCCTACAACTAACGAGTATAAAAAGTATAGCAGAGCTTGAGGCGCAGGCCAGCTTCCGTTACGTTTTATGGTGGAGTCAGCTTTAAAGCCGAAACCGCCCCCTCCCCCACCAAATTCCTACGCTTTCCTCCCTCCAGTGGGGCAGCAGCAATCTCCCTGAGGTCACGCCCAAAATGTGGCCGTAGAACGTAACTTCCTCCCCGCCCATAAAAATTTGTTAGCCAACAAACTCACTGTTAATGCCGTGTTGCTCTTATTGTTGTAATAAAAATATTTTGACGATTTGTGTGCTTAGCAAAAAGCAGTGCAGGTGCGTGAAAGGTGGAAAGGGGGAGGGGCGGAGGCGGTCGGGGAAGTAAGGAGATTGTGCTGAAGTGGTAGGGGGATGCCGCAGGGGTTCTGCTAACTGATTTCTCTCGCTGCTTGGCCATTTTCTTATCGGCAAACACACACACACACACACAGAGAAACACGTACAGTATGTAACGTAATTATTTTGACAAAACAAAATTAGACAGGTTTTCCTTTTTGATAACACAATTCTCTTCTATGTCATTCTATTACATTTTATTCTACCACTGTAAAGAATTTCTAAATATAAGTTATTAAGCTAAAAACAATATATCAGCTAAAAAACTTAACGATATATGTATTTAAAATAAACAGAGATTTCTTTTATATTGTTGAAATACTCGAAGTTAAAGAATATTGACCCTAAACGCTTCCCATATATATCAATATTAGTTTTTATAAGATCTAGAGACATTTAACTTGATTTTTTAGATTCCTGGACACCATTCGCAGATAAGGTCTTTAGTTATATTAAATACTAGGCCTCCATCGCCGCAAATCGAAAAATATCCTTAACTATAGCAATTTATCATCTATAGACTTGAAACTTTTATATGATGTTTGATATTGTAGTAGTTTCAATGTGTCCTAAAAAAAAAAATCAGATTATATCCAAGAAACAATTTTACTTTTTAGGAAGAAGTACAACTGACGCTACAATGTACAGAACTTTCTGCGTGTTTGTCTGTGTGTGTATGTGCTTGCTTACGCTCATATATATATGTAGGTGTGTGCGAAATCGTATTACGGTTCCTTAGGGTGTAGTAATCAAAATAACAATTTATTTTTCTTGTTATTATAACTACTAGCAACTAAAATCAATAAATAATAATAAATTTTAATTAAATATCAAATAAAAATACTTAGATATAAGAAAAAAACAATCAAGAAATATAAGAAAGTCATCTTTTGATTAAATAACATTAAATTGGAGCATTTTATTCCGTGCGAAAAGAATTACTTGACATACTGTACATAAATATCTCTCTAAGACCGGCCGCCTTTATGACTGCATTGTTGCTTCGCTCAGCAAACATACTTTTGCCTACCCCCGCCGCCCTCCGCCCCCCCCTCTCTCTCTCTTTGGCCCATCGCCTCAATGACAGTGTGACTTCCGACAGAAGGCAGGCGCACCTGTCTGCACTATGAAGAAGCGAAGGCAAACTTGATATTGAATATTTTATGGCACTTCATCTAACGTTTTCCATTTCGCCAACGTCAGCGATGTCAAGAAGTTTGTAAAACACAACAGGAAGCTGGCCTACCAACCAACAAACAAAAGCAACAACAACGATAGCAGCAGAAAGTAGAAGAAACAACAACAACAACAACAAGAACAGCATAAAACTGAAGCCACATACAAAAGCTCTAAGAACTGAACACTGTGAACTGAGCAGCAGCCAAGCGTGTTCTCCTTCTGTTTGCCTTTTACTGTGCGCCATTTATCAATGCTTGTGACTTGCTTGTATGTATGTATGTATGTAGTATGTATGTGTGCGATGCCATAATGTTAATTAACTTTATCTCTGTTAAGCTTTAAGTCTTAAAGCGTGTGCACATTTTCCGGTTCTGTCGCTGTTTATCTTTTCCGTTGCTCGCATTACGTGCATTACATATATATATATATACGTTACGTAAACGTAATGGGAACGTATTACGTACACGCATAAGCCGTGTAGGTGTCTTAAGCTGCGCATTAGCGCCTGACAATTTCCGCTTAATGACTGCGTCAATTGAGTGGGCGACATATGAGAATTGCAGCACAGACACACACAGACACCCACAAATGCCATATATAAAGTTAATAGTAAATGAAGCACAAACTAATAAGCTGCCTCTTTTCTTGCCATTTTCAGTAATCATCCACAGAGCACAAGATGTAAGACAGCAATAATCAACGCAACGCAACGCAACAAAGCGAAGGCAAAAGCAAAAGCTCATCATTTCCATTATTGGAAACTGACATACTCGTCAGATTTGCATAGCTACACACCAACATATACATATAGTATATACACACACACATACTTAGTAGAGAGAGGAGCGTGGAGCATCATGAAAGCGCCGAACGTGATAAGCACAAACACAACAACAACAATAGCAACAAATGCAAAAGAGCACTGAGCAATGTTAACAAAGGCGACAATATTAACGATCCCAATGTGTGTGTGTGTGAAGAGAATAACGCTTTAAGCTTTAAGCAGCCAGTGTGTGTGTGAACGACACAAATACAGAGAGAGTGAGAGAGCGAAAGTGTCATCGAGTGAGAGAGAAATGCAGCGACAATAAGAGCAACAGCAACAACAACCACAACAAGAGCAACCTCAAAAGCAGATAAACAAGGACAATCAGTCAAAATGAGTGATGATCAAACGTTAGCAGCGCAGAATGATGATAAAGGTGAGTGTAAAGAGGGTGGTAGGATGATGGTGGAGGAGGGACGAGTGATGTGAGCACTAAATGAGCTATGCAATCTGCCAGTTACATAGTTTCTCCCTTTGCCCCTCCGCCTCTGCCACCTGCTTCTGATAGCATAAATAAGTATTTACATAGATTGGGAGGTAGGTGCCATCAAATCTGCGCATGGCCTGGGCATGCATATGAAATCAGCGAGTGGATGGCTCTGACACTTGGCCCAAAAGGCAACACACAGGCGAAACAGGCACGCAAACAGCAGGCCAACAATTTGGCCCGAGTATTTACCGTTAGCTCACTGACTGTGCGTGTTTCGATTCAGGGCTGGGATTCGGTTTTTGGGATTGTGCTCAAGCTGTTTCGGCTCATCAGCATAATTAAATAGCATTGCTCATTGTGTGTGCAGCTCAATAAAATTTGACTCGAAGTCCCACACAGATACAGACACACACACACACGCACGCAAACGCAAGCAATCAGATACAGATACACATACAGATACAGATACAGATACAACTACTGTAAGTATGCTTTCAGAAGATGCTCAGGGGCAATTTAAATAAATGATTAACTAAAAACGCAATCGCTTTGGGAGCCTCCGTCTCTGTTAATGGCTGGCCATAAGTTACGCAACCGTTCGACTAAACGCATTCTTTCTAAAGGGAAGGGGGAAAGGAAGGAGTGCAGAAGGGGTTCATGGTAAAGGCAGGGAGGGGGTAACAAACGGAGGACAATTACCAGTTGGTCCAATTGTGGACCTTAACGCTCAGCATTCAGCTCAGTTGCAGCTGTGGGTCGTAACAATGCACAAAGGCCAAAAGAGTAGCGCCAAGGGGACGTCGGGGCTCATGGCGGGGGAGGCGAAACTGCGACAGGCGGATTACAAATATGGAAACGGAAACGGAAACTAATTAAATATGTAGAGCAAACTATTTTTTTATACGTTTTAACTGCAGTTTCAGTTTACCTTGGACTGTATTCTACTTTCATTATTTGTATTTTATGCTATTTTTTATTGCTTTTTTTTCGTCTTCAATTGAATTTACTTTTGGCCAGGAAGCGGGCCCAAGAAAGAAAGAAAGTTCAGCTCCATGCTGTCTGGCAATTATGCCATACAATTCACAGACAGTTCCCAGTCACCATTGAACTTGTGCAAAGGTCTGCGCAGCTGCAGCTTGCAACTGCAACTTCAACTTCAACTGGTTTTTCTCTTTTTTTGATGCTTGGCATTTTCCTTTTGCCAAGTTTTGCAATATTGCTTAAATAACTGTGTATGTGTGTCTTTGTGCAATTTCCTTTTGTTGTTGTTGCAGGCGCTTTGAGAATCATTTTGCTTCCGCATAAAGATTGTCTCGCATCTGCCGAAGATGTTGCAAGCAGGTTTTCCCCATTTTTTTTTCTTTTTTTTTTGGATGCTTGGGCTTTGGGGGAGCATTATGCAATATGGGGAAGATGTGCGTCGCGTTGCATTTCATGTTAATGTGCGGCCGTTGCCAACCGGTTGATCATCATGATGTAGCCAGCCCTCTTTCTCAGCTAACTATCGCCCTCTCTCTCGCTCTCTCTCTCTCTCTTCGACAATCACAGCGTCTCTTTCTCTGTTGGCCGCGTTAACCAGACTCATTGTTGTGGTCATAGTGTAGCTGTTGCCATTGCCCGTTAATCTTCATCAAAAGTTACACACGAACTTGATTTCCACTGCTAGTTAATGACTTTTAAAGGCACGGGATTTACTTAAATTGTAAATAGTAGTATATATAAATAGCAAATGGAATGCATTTCGTAGTATGTTTTTTGCCTAATCATTGTTACTAACTCACAATGATTTCTGGTATTATGACTCTAAAGTCACGTTTGTAACGCAGATGGAGAGGCTTGCTTAAATCTTTTAAATTGATTAACAGAAAGTGTATAAAATTAAAGCAAGTTTTCAATATGTATATGTATTTTTGTGCTAATTTATAGTAAAAGAGAAAATCATCTTACTTTATTCGAGTAATATGCTCTTAAATAACTAAAATATCAGATTAAATAATAGGACTTCTTACGAAATTAAAGAGCGTTAATCAAAAATGTTTATAAGTATTATTTAATTCAATTAAAACTGTTTAATAATAGTAGTTAAATGAATGAGTATAAGGAATAAAATACAAATTAATAATAATATTTTTATTTACTTCACTGCCGTTTATGTGTGTTTTATTTCTACAATGTTTTTTCTTTATTATGTATGCAAATTTTGTGAGATAATTTTTCGATTTGTGGGCGAAGGCGTGTCATCGCGATGGAACACATTCAGCCCAAGTTACCTAATATGTGGACAAATTTCAAGTCTCTAGCTTTAAAATTGCTTATGCTATGTTGTTTTTTCTGATTTCAAAACAAAGGGGGATTGGTATCAACAATTCTAAATAAATTTGATCTGCTTGCAAATATAAGAAGTGCTGGGAAAGCAAATTTAATCTTCTATCTCTTAACGTCTCTGAGATCCTGGGGTTCACATGGACAGACAGACGGACGGGCGGACAGACGGACGGGCGGACAGACGGACGGGCGGACAGACGGACGGGCGGACAGACGGACGGGCGGACAGACGGACGGGCGGACAGACGGACGGGCGGACAGACGGACGGGCGGACAGACGGACGGGCGGACAGAAGGACGGGCGGACAGAAGGACGGGCGGACAGACGGACGGGCGGACAGACGGACGGGCGGACAGACGGACGGGCGGACAGACGGACGGGCGGACAAACGGACGGGCGGACAGACGGACGGGCGGACAAACGGACGGGCGGACAGACGGACGGATGGGCGGACAGACAGACGAACGGGCGGACAGACGAACGGGCGGACAGACGGACGGGCGGACAGGCGGACAGACAGACAGGGCTATATCGACTCTGCTGTTGATGCTGATCAAGAATGAACTTTATGGGGTCTGCAAGTCTTCCTTAGACCTGTTACATACTTTTAACAAACTTAAAATACCCCTACAGCATATAAAAATAGAAAGAATGAAGAGAAATTAATTGAACTCTAAGAGCAATAACATAAAATAAACGCAAACTTAATCAATTTTTAATTTCTGCAGTTGGTACACTCAATATGTTAATTGAACTACACAAAGAGAAAAGCTTAAATAAAATTATATTAATAAATAACAAAAAGAGATTCATAATACAAAGTAGTATGTAATATATTGAATTGTAAGTATTTATTTCTCACATTGATTTATTGCATTAATCTTCTCATTAAGTTGCTATTGTGTACACGATTGTTGTCTAAGTAAAAGTGAGGGCATCTGAGCTGCGGTGCAATGAAGAAATCGGTCTCATCTCTTGTTTTATTTGTAACAGCTGCCCTCGTTGTTGCTGCTGCTGCTGCCTGTTATTTGATTTTGTTTGTTGTCGTTGTTGTCGTTGTTGTTGTCGTTGCTGAAGTAGTGTTTATGTAAGCTTATGCTTATGCCTGGTATTTGAATTGTTTAAGTCGAAGGCATTTCATCGACGCTTTGTTTACACATTGTATCAAATACAAAATGTATATTAATTAATTTGGCAAGAGATGGAATCGGAATCTGATCGCTTGACTTGCACAACAAGAGAAATTGTAATCAACTAATTTGCATTGTTACAACTATGTAAATACAAATACATACATATATACATATGCAAATGTACGAGATGTGGCCCAAACCGAAGAACAGTTAATGAAAATTTCCATCACTCAGTGTGGGCTAATGAAACCCGTATGGCAATGACCAAAGCATGTTAATCAACAATGAAAGCAAAACAATGGACAAGCCCAGTTACAGATACAACCATGTGCAGCTACAGATACAGATACACAGCTACACAGATTACAGTTACAGCAGTTACAGATACATCTGCTGATGGATGACCGAAGACAGATGCGGGCGCTGGCCGTGACCTCCACTCTGATGTAAGAATCACAGAAAAATGAGTGGCAAATCAGCATCAGCAGCAGCTACAACAATTTCGCCAATGTTGCAACCAGAGCATGACATGATATTTTTGTTTTTTTTTTGGACGACGACGTTGATGATAATGATGATGCCCCGCAGTGGCACAGCACTTGCTGCAGCCAGTTTTGTGGCAAGTCTTAACCCCAAAAAACAATTCGAAATGAAAAACAATTGCAACGAAAATTAAACACAATTTCAATTGCCAAACAAAGTTTTATTTGAGTTTGTTGTTGAATTAACTTTCTTTTCAATTATTATTCAACATATTTGTAATGTTTATTGCTGCTAGTAATGGACATTTAAATACGCATAAAATGTTTATAAATTAATCAAATTTATCTTATAAGTTGAACAGAGTTAAAATTTGATATATCAGACGATATATGCTAACTTGATTTTCTTTAACATATTTATATCTAATCAATATATTCTTAAAGTTATATTGTATATGAAAGCTACAAGTTCTAACGTATATTCTGTTCTATTTATTCTGCCTTCTCCTCTTTAATCTTTAAATTAAAATATGATCTACTTATGTTTCTATTAGTAAACGTTTTATTCTACAAATATCATTAGAATAACATAGGAATGAGAGTAGATAATTAGACAAATTCAAAGGATCTTCTGAACCTCTTTACTTTACATATACAGATACTTAGGTATCTGTATCCTATTGTATTGTATACAGTAATCCATAGATATATTTAGTGTTATCTATTATGAGCTTTTATTCTTTAAATTTCCTTTGAAATTACTGAAGACGGGATAAAGTTAATAAATCAAACGGTTGACAAATATTCTGAAATACATTTGCTAAACTTTTCTCTTTGGAAACCTATAACACTGATCACTTATAAATATATTATATGCTGCATAGATAATTGAAATTATACTAACTATATTTCGCAACTGATTAAGCATTATCTTTAGCTGCCATAAATATATTTACTAGAGTCTAGCTGATAGTTAGCATCAAGTTTAAATATTAGCTTATACTTAATACGATTTGCAAATAATTTCACTGACATACAGACACTGTAGCTGAGATACAGAGATACAGCGGAAGCCAAGATACTTTTATGAAGACTTTTAAATAAAAAATTGTTATTTATTTGGGGGAAAAAGCAAATGCAATTAAATTCGGCGCAAATTCAATCAATTTATGCTTGCAACATTAAAGTGATAGATTAATTGCATAGAGACACTTTGAGCAATGTCGTTAATGGGTTAACAACAATAACGAGTAATACCAAAAACCCGTAGCACCCGAGCAAAAGGGTTTTTGGCCAATAAACCAAGGCGAAGGCAAGGCAAATCATGGTTAAGTAAAGCGTTGGCATCCACCAAGCGGTTATGCAAGTTATCGGCGTCGTCGTCGTCGGCGTTGTTGACGATGTTGTTGACGATGTTTATTGTTGTATAAGGCTCACGGGCAGCAACAACAGCAACAACAACAACAAAGATTAAGTGGCAAAAGGAATTGCCAATAGGAAGTTCATATCAGCAGCAATATTACCATAAGCATAAACGTAAACACAATCAAAATAACGGTTAACGGTCTAACCAGTATTGGGCTGACAACAACAATGTAATAAAAAATAAAACAGACAAGTTATTTATTTTAAGCCGAAGTCTGGATACACTTGCAGTACGCTAAACATTTAAAAACAAGTAGTACAAATATTTAAAAAGAAAGTATAAGAAATGCATCAACTTATATGGCTAAAATGTAGTCAGATTTCATTAAACTTTAGTCAGTTAAAGCTTAACTTGCAACCTAAATAAATAAATATTATTTAAATATAACAACTAAACATATATTTACAGAAACAATCAAGTTTATCATACTAAACATTCATTTTCGAGCGTTTCTTGTCCTTATTAATATAACAAAACATTCTAAATTTTATTTTAAATTCAATCTATAGACAAATTTAATAATTATTCTATTTATACCACAAAAATAAAACGTTAAATCTAAAATTTACATTTTCATCAAGCGTTCGTTCTGCTCAAAATGATTTATATGCTTTATGGACTGCCTTAATGTGTTACACACTTTGTGACACAGTCATAATACCCTTTGTCAGGGTATACAACATACGCAGGGTGTTAGGGAGTGCAAAGGGGGAGGGCCAGAGAGGTGTGGCCCAGGGCAACTTGATCAACTTGCATATTAATTTGATTTTCGATTGAAAAAACGTTGAAAATTCAAATCAAAAAGCTGCCACCAAAATTGAGTCAGCGTCGCAGCAGAGAAGCTGCCCAGCAGCAGCAGCAGCAGCAGCAACAGCAGCAACAATAACAACAACAACAATATGTCCAGCGGCAGACGATGAAAGTGGAGCAGACGCAGAGACGGAAGAGTTTTGTTATGAAGAGATTTCGATCTTGAGTTGGTAACAAGTTGATGGCCCGGTTTTTGCCAAAAGAAAAAAAGGGCGCTCGCTCTGCCATGTGAAAGGTCAACAGTCTCTGTGGAGAGGAAAAGAGTAAGGTAGGGGGGGGGGGGTAGCAGGGGGCGCTATGAAAACGACAACTGAAATCGAAAACTGAAACCGAAAACTGAAACCAAAAAGTGATGTGGCCTTCAAAGAGACTTGAACTTCCAGAGAGACACTCCATCTCTTGTCTCAGGGAACTAGTCTCTCTCTCAGTCTGTCTGTCTCTTTGTGTCTCTGTTTCTCTGGCCGTTAATCTCTTGCACTTGGCGCGCACCACAATTACATAACGTTGGCTTTTGGTGGTGTATAAAACCCGCCGCATTGCCATTTGCCGAATCATTTACAGTTTGCCGTTGTCCCAGCAGACGAACAAATCCATTTGGCAATCCTTTCAGCGAGTCCACAGCATATTCAGCGAGATGGCAGCATATTTGACAGTGAGTGTTTCAGTGATTTCCCGTTGGTTTCAGCTGTCGGCACACTTTCCTCACATCACTTTCTGTCTCCTTTTCTGCAGTTAAGCATACTTTTGTTGACCAGTTCGGCGTCGTGGGCCAAACCCACATTTGGTCGTGAACACGTACACATACGCATCCATTTGCCAGAGAGCGGAGGTGGTGGTGGTGGTGGTGGTGGCTTCGACGAGCATCATCATCACGAGGAGCATCATCATCATGATCATGGCAGCAGCAGCGGCGGCGGCGGTGACTTTACCGCCTATGAGATACACGATCATGGTCATGGTGGTGGTCATGGCGGTGGTGGTGGTGGTGGCTTCGGCGGCAGCGGTGGCTACAGCAGCGGCGGTGGTGGCGGCGGACACGTTGCCACCTTTGCTGTCATCACAGAGAACCAACATGGCGCCTCAGGAGGTGCTCATTATAGCGGCGGCGGCGGTGGTCATTATTCGGGTGGTTACAGCTCCGGCGGTGGTTACAGTGCCGGCGGACATGGACATGGTCATGATGATGCCAAGATTGCAGTGATTGCAGCCGCAGCTGGCTCGGGACATGGCGGACACGGTGGTGGTGGTGGACACGGTGGTGCAGGACATGGTGGTGATCATGGTGTGGCACACATTGCCGCCATAACAGCCTCAGATGCATCCTCGCATGGTGGTTATAGCAGCGGAGGCGGCGGTGGTTACAGCAGCGGTGGTTATAGCCACGGTGGTGGTCATGATCATGGTGCAGCACACATTGCCGCCATTGCAGCCACCTCAGATGCAGGTGCCCATGGTGGTTACAGCAGCGGCGGCGGTGGTGGTTACAGTCACGGCGGTGGTTCAGGACACGATGATGCCCATCTTGCAGCTGTGGCAGCTGCCTCTGCTTCGGCCACTAGCTCTTCCCATGGCTCTGGCGATGCCGGCAGCTACAGCAGCTATGCGGCACCAGCCAGTGGTTGGACCGGTAGTGGCACCAACTACAACGGTGGCTCCAGCTACAGCGGTGGCTCCAGCTACACTGCTGGTTACACCAGTGGCTACAGCGGTAGCTACAGCAGCGGAGGCGGCAGTAGCTACAGCAGCGGTGGCTCTGGACATGGACACGACGACACTGTTGCCGTCGCCGCAGTTTCCGGCGGTGGTTCACATGGCTCCAACGGCGGCGGTGCCGGTGCTGGCTACAGTTATGCGGCACCCGCTGGCGGTTGGTCTGGCGCCGGTTCGAGCTGGTCTTAAGCGTTAAGCACACCCTTTCTTGGCCATTGGTCGTCTAGTCTAGGTTCATGTTCATGGCCCATTGGATACACCATAAGTTATAATTCAGTCAGCCCCGGCTGCAGTTCATTCAGTTTCCATTTACCATTTAGCATTAACCATTTATCATTTACCATCCAGCATCTGCATATGTACTCTTCGTATTTATATAACCGACCCACAAATTGGGGGAATCATCCCCTCTGCAATGTTATGTCGATGTACAAAATAAACTATGTAGTGTAATAAGTTAAAAGCCAAAAGTCGTTTATTCATGGCCAAAAAAAAAAAAAAAAAAACAAAAGTGGAAGTGTCAGTTATGTCAGACTGTAGACGGGGTGAAAGTGGTCAGCGGAAGAGATGCCGTAAGACATCGCAGCTTATCGCGTCATCTTCGCATCTCGCTGGGCGATGAAGTGGTCAACATCATCATCATCGATCGATGATTCAAACTGTTAGATAAGTAAACCCAATTGGGTTTGGCCAATTACATGATTTACCATATCGTCGATCGATGACGCTATTAGATAATTAAACACTTGACCGAAACCTCTAAAGATTTCTCCCCAGTCTAGACAGTTAGCTCAGTGAATAACTGTTGTATTGAGGCAAGTGATCATTATGCAAATTGTAGCAATGATAGACAATGATGCGAGAGCCTAACCAAACAAATAATATCTAGTATTTGCTTTTAACTTAACTATTACTTATAACCACTAAGTAATGAAAAGTAAGAGCTATATTTGTAGACTATCTGTGGCTTGTATCACATATTTCTAATAGGGCTGACGGATGGTTCGTTTTCATCCCTACAGATCCCTGATATTTCCTGAAGAGTAAGAACTAAATTTACTTCTGGTAGTCAATCAATCAGACAGTTAGATTTCATACCTACAGATTCCTTGTGTTATGATAACCATTTACCAAAAAGTTCCATTAATTTATTACCACTGAATAGAGATAAGAATATTTGCTAAAGTGTAGATAGTAGTAGTTCTAATTGATCTTACAGAAAGATCCCATTCCTACAGTTTCAGTATTTATAAAGAAAAGTATACTACTTATATAACTATATCTATAGACTATTTTGGTCTATTGACCATAGTTACAATAAATCTTACAGAGAGATCCAATTTCTCTCCCTCTTTGGATTTACTTTTTGTATAAATTATATATTATAGACTATTTTGTGTCTTGTTATCACACAGTTCAATTTACATAGATACAAGTAACTTACACAACTAATTGGCTAATTTCTAAGTACGATCACATAGTACTACATTTCTTTCTTAGTAAAATTTTTTTATTACTTATCTAACTTGTAAAAGATACTATATTAATATCTAGAATTGTACAAACAAATGTATGTCGCGGTCGACTGAAAAGCTGCCTTGAATAGATTCCAAGATAAATATAAATAATAATAAAAAGGAAAATGGACGAAAAAAAGAGTCTAGAATTCTACCAACAGCTTGTTTTCTTCGGCCGCCCGCTTCGTTTTTTCTCTTCGTCTAAAGATCTTTCGTAGCGTTGATAGGCATGTGTGACATGATGATTGTAGTAGTCATAAATGGTAAAGTAGCAGGCAGACATAACTCCCGACTTATAGAGGGTGGGCAGCATACCTTTGTAGAAGCCGGATAAACCTTCATACTTCAACGTAGTGGCAATGCACTGCCTAACGCTGCGGCACTGTGGATTTATGCCAAACGATTGTCGATCTCCCTCAAAGTGATGTAGCATTGAACGCTTCTTGATCACGTCCGCGGGATAGATGATCATCTTGGAGATGACACCCGACAATCCGCCGCTGAAAAAGAGCAATGGCCCGGGTATTGTATTCCTTGGGTTTGGTTCCTTTGTTATATACTCCTTCATCTTGACCAGCATTTGATTGAAGATCTTGTAGAAGAGAAAGTTAGCCCCGACCAGCGGATAGATCTGAATCAGGGTCAACATCAAGCCGCTGGAAATGCCGCGAAATCCCTCATTTCGATAGACTTTAAATGCCCCAAAGAATGGACGCAGTTTGCTGGTATGACTATCAGGATCGGCGGCAACAACTCGAGTGCGCACCACATCGAAGGGTTGTGCGCAAATCGTGCCAAGGCAACCGGCAACTCCGCCGCAGAGAAAGTAGCTTATGTGCATGTGATCATGGAGGAAGTGGTACTGATGGGCAGCATGACGCAATTGCTCGTAGGACCAGAATTGGACTACAGCATACGTAACGCTCATCATCTGACCGGCCAGATGACCCTTCCAGATGCCACGAACTCCTTCCTCGCAATAAATCGTCTTGAATGCTTGCAACATGCCAACATATTTGGATTTCTTGCCATTCTTGGAAGCCAACGGTTCCACCTGCAGTTGAAATCGTATCTTGAGCACATCAAAGGGCTGCGTAATGAAACGGGTTATGGCTCCAGAAACTCCGCCGCCGACTGCTTGCAAGACCTGAACAGTTGGCGAGTTCGCGGTAGTCATCTGCAAAACAAGAATGTAATCGATAACTTACATAGAGAACAGTTTAAACTTAATTTCACCCTCTTTGAATACTTCAAAATACAGTACAATTTAATTAACAGTTCTATAGATTAGTTTTACATCTATTTACCTAACATCATAGTCGAATTCACAGCGAAAATTAACGTGGGAACAGTTACAGTAACGCAATGAACAGTTCAAGTAACGCCGGGAACAGTTCAAGTAACGCCGGTAACAGTTCAAGTAACGCCGGGAACAGTTAAAGTAACGCTGGGAAAAGTTAAAGTAACGCAGGGAACAGTTAAAGTAAGACCAGAAGAAATCATCGCAATGGATACAATTATTTTTAATTTGTTTTGTTTAGCAAACTTTTTAGAGTGAAGAAAAACGTGGGAACAGTTCAAATAACATTGGGAACAGTTGATTGATTTAATTAATTATAGCCTACGTCGTTTTTTACTAAAGAGAAGCAATGCATTCACAGCCATTTCAAAGCGAAAAGAATAGTGAGATCAGTAAAAGTAAAACCAGGAATAGTGGAAATGAAGACAAGTCCACTATTTGATTGAATTTATTTATATTGTTATGAATCGACCTATGTAATTCCACAATTCATACTTAATTTTAACCCATGCTAAGCTTTGACCTGTAATAATCCATAACTCATTCACTTCAGAGCGAAGAGTTGTGGGAACAGTTCAAGTGATACTGGGAAAAGTGTAGCTTAAAGTAGAAATGGCTTTCTAAAGCAATTTACTACTTGTTTAATAGCTTTCTTAGGCATATACTTGATCTCACAGAGACCTATGCTAATCCATAACTTCAATTAAATTCTTATACATTTTCCGCTATCCTTTTTTCAGTTGCCAAACAGCAAGTCGTTGCCTACACGCAAAAGTCGCAGGTCAAGCACGAGAATCGTCACATTCAGTTGGTGCGGGAATATGGCTTCCATCCGCGGACCAAGGCCTCCGTGGAGGATGGCGATGTGTTGCCCAGAAAATTTGAGCCCTTTCCGGAGCACATGTACGGCAAGCCGCTCGAGGAGATTGACACCTTCATATACGAGGAGGTAAGTCGACGCTTATTCATATGCATATTATGATTAGCGTGCCACCGAAAATCAAAATAAAAAAAAACGACAAAAATAAAACAAGTAGGCAAAACAAAGCAACAAACAAACAACAAAATAAAATGCTGCATTTGGCCCATTGCCATTTCCATTCCCTTTAATTAATAAGTCGCACAGGGTGTTTTGTGTGCCAGTTTTCTGCCTTCCCGCCTCACTCTCTCCATCGAGACATTCCAGCACCACAATCATTCAAAGAGTGTACAGCAAGTGGCACAGGCGGAAATGGAACGCGTTTTGTTATTGTTGCTGTATTTTGAATTGTGCAAAAGTGCAAATGCAACGACTTAATGAAAATGAATGCACTTTTGATGCCAAACAGAGGTTAATGGAAATGCAAACGGCTGAAACAGCCCTCGTGGGCCACTTGAAAGCCACAGCCAAAACGCGGCACGGATATCAACATAATGTCTAGCACACACACACACACATACACACAAACAGAAACAAACAGAGCGAGCGAGACACATAATACAGTGAGTCAAAAAAGTATTCCCCAACTCTAATATTTAAATTTGTTTTATACATTTTAAATCACTTAGAGAACAAATAAGGATGCCATTTTAATTAAGAAACGTAATATATTTAAGAAATCAATTATTAATTCCAATTAAAGTTTATCTAAACTATTAAAATTAAATAAAATGGAAAGACATTAATTAATTAATTCTAGTTATTTAGAAATTAGTTCAAAATGTTTTGGTGTGAAACTACTTTTTTGATTCACTTTATAGTATGTACATATATTCAAAAAGCGAGAGTAAATTTAGCAACAGCTACGGCAAGAGCGACACTAATATAAATACAAATACAAGTACCTGCACACACACACATACTGTTGCATACTGCGGAAAGGAAGGAAATGGGTCATGCACAGTTTGCCTTTAAAAAGGCCAAGCAATGTGACAACAGTATTTACGTGACGGTGGCTTAAACAAACTGCCCACAGTTGGAGTCGGGTTTTGTGGTAGCCCTGCCCCCTGGCTTATGCAGCAGCCAACAGAGTGGACAAATTACAGGCGAACATGCAAGTTTGCTCAAGACTTGGCGGCGTTCCATTGCCCAGTATAATACACATACCACGTGTCGTGGCCAAATATTTTCAGCTAACGGCCAAAGGTGGGGGCAGCAACGTAAATACGAGTATGCATTCAAATGGCTAAGGAACGCCACCAGGGCTGGCGTGAATGTAACGAAATGTTGCCAGACATTTGCACGCACGCTTGCATGGCAACGCTAACATAATTCGTCTGTATATATGTGTGTGCGCGTAAACTTATGTGTATTTGTACATACATGTATATGCCAACCACACAAGATAAAGCGAAATTCTCTAGGAACGGAAAATCAAAGTGCCTAATAGCATTTAATGGGCCACTTTAAGCCGGCTAAAGAAGAGCAAACATTTGTGGCGACAACGAAAGCAGAAGCATGTCGCGCAGACTATGACAAATTCAACCGCATGTTTGCCGAAAACGCCCACAATGCAAAACCAAATTTCCAATCTTAGTTACAACAGCCGACACAACTTTTCATTTTGAGCACTTAAAATAAACACGCTTATTCTTAAGCTCTCGTGTTCGACACACACACAAACACTGTAGTTCCCTCCTCTGTCCCCAATGAACATTTCCCACAGAAACTTCTTCCATCCCTTTCCCAATGAACACTTACCCAAAACGGACGACAAAAGCACATGCAAATTTACAAAGCACACACACACACCGACATACACCCTATACACAGCAAGAAAGTGAGGGGGAAACGGCACCCAATCGTAATTTCTGCTTGTTACATTAAAATTTCTGCTTACTCGACTGAACGGCATTTATGTGTGACAAACGACCTTCAGGCAGGCAGGGGAGCAGGCTCGACTATCCTTTGTCAACCTTAATGAGGGCTGGCGCATCCGCATATTTAATTGAAGAAATCACAGCACTAATGAACTACTTGGGCCATCAGGCGACGGCCATGGAACACAATTGCCCCATAAATCGATTTATCAGAGTTCCCCAAAGACGGCAAGCTTCATCCCGTCTGGAATCTTATTGGACTCACACTAATTAGTTCATTTACCGGCCTGGCTAAATCCGGATGTAAGACAACCCTGTGTAAACGTCGTCGTCGTTGTTGGTACTCACTGATGCTCTCTCGCTTCAAAGTGTTCGACGCCAACACGTCGTTTGCAAATATTGTATGTCCAGATCACGAGGTCAATACAATTGTTTAGCCGACGATGCAGTTATAATACCTGTATTTTCAAAGAAAGCTTGAATTTTCGTAGTTGCGTTGCTGCAAATGCACGCGCCACCCAATCACTGAAATTGGGTTATGTTGAAAAGCACGCTCGAATCGTTGCGTTAGTTTCTCTTCCAGACAATTTACACAACAAATTTTTCTGTGGAACTTTTGTTTAACCAGTAATTTATTAAGTTTCAACTTGAAATTTCAAATGAATCTCTAAAAGCACATTTTTTTGGTGAGAAGCTTGTGTTTGCAAAATTACTTCGGGCGCGTTGTTGCCCAGTCGGTATGTTCATTTTCTTTTTGTACGTCAGAAAGTTCCTGAAAAGAGCAGAAAACATTTCATTAGCATTGTGAAAATGCCAATAAGCGACGCATGCTTTTGCTAGCGCTCCGCTGGACAGTTGTCGGTACTTACCACTCAATGGGCGATGTCAATGCGTTTACTTGGACCTTGCACGCATCTTCCTGCGCTTACGCTTCAACCTACGCATACGCTTCTTACGCCACTATAAATATAAACACAAACACAATTCATTATAAGTATGCGGCATCAATTTGTTTTTCTTTAAATTTTCAAACACTTGTATAATTTTTGCACTTGATAGTTGTATGAGAAATTATTTGGTTTTTACCTTAGCTCTCATATTCCTTCTTAGCTCGAAGACGGTCTGAGAACGAAAGAACGATTGGAAAACGGAAGTCTAGCTGGCCACTTCGCGTGGTTGGGTTTGACAGTGGAAAAGTATCGATAAATCATATGACAGTTGCATGGCATCGAGTACTTCTGTTAAATGGGGAGCTATTCTGTTAGTGAGGAGTAATTCTGTTAGTCAGCCATAACTCTGTTAATGTTCACATAGTTTTTTTAATATCGATAGTATTAAATAATATGCTTTCAAAACAAATGGCGCACAGTTTAATATTGGTTTAAACATTAGTTTAATTTATGCAATAGAATAGAATTACACAATATCAAACATCAATTCGATTAGATCGTATTAATGAATGTTGGTTGCAAGCGTTTGGATTTAAATTGATAGAATATATAAGCTAAACTAGTAAGAATGCTCAAGTCAGTTCCCTGATTATGAAATACTCACTCACTTAAAATGTATTAATTTGATATTAAGGTATATACTTATAATAAAATAAATTCATAATATGTAATTGTGAATTTAAAACAGTGGTCGGCACACGCCGCGCACCGTGCATAGGGATTTTCTCTGCCGCAGCGCTGCCTGCACACGTACAGTATAAATTTTCGCTGTTTCTGTTAAGTCGCTGTTATGGCACTTTTAAGCTGAAATGTCACTTTTGAGGCGAAGCAAAATGAATCAGCTTCTGATCAGCCATTGTGATGCTACGCTGCACAATTTTGACAAATTATACATTATATACACAGAAAAATAAATGGTTGTTGGACTTTTTGAAAAAGTATTCATTTTTATACACATTATGACGAATATATAGCCGTTTTGATGCGAATCAATAATATAAAGGGCAAGAAACGGCACATGCTTGACGCCTGTTAAAATTCTGTTAATTCGCACACTAATGCAAAAAACATATGACTGTGTTGGTGCCGACCACTGATTTAAAACTCCAACGTTATAAAATAGACTGCATACTTTTAGGCACTTGTGATGTTTAAATGTTAACATTTCGAAAATCAAACTGAAAATGTTAAATGCTAAATGATTCCTTCGTTTTCGCTTATTACAAATGAATAAAATAAATAAATATATATATATATATTCAAATAAATAATATACAATATTTGTATATTCGTTATTGCTATTTATTAAGCATATATGATGTTAATTCTATTTACAGACATTCTGTGTGGTCTCAAAAAGATTCCGCAAGAACTACATTCATCGCTTTACGGGCACCAAAAGCCTTTTTCTCTTCCATCCATGGAGTCCATGGCGACGTGTTTGTGTCTATATTGCAACGAATCAATTCTTCGACTACTGCGTTATGGCAACAATTCTATTCAACTGCATTTTCCTAGCCATGACTGAGACTGTGGAGGAAGCTGAGTAAGTTGCTGTCCCGGAGAGGATTAATGATGTATTTATTTATTGTCAATACAAGAAATTAATTGCTAAATTGTTGTACTCTTGCAGATATATCTTCCTAGCCATTTACTCAATTGAAATGGTAATCAAAATCATTGCCAAAGGCTTTTTGCTCAACAAGTATACCTATCTGCGGAATCCATGGAATTGGCTGGACTTTGTGGTCATAACGAGCGGATATGCGACAATTGGCATGGAGGTTGGCAATCTAGCCGGTTTGCGTACATTTCGTGTGTTGCGTGCACTGAAAACTGTTTCGATTATGCCCGGCCTGAAGACGATTATCAATGCATTACTCCATTCCTTTCGACAATTGGCGGAGGTCATGACCCTGACCATATTCTGTCTCATGGTCTTTGCCCTCTTCGCACTGCAAGTTTATATGGGCGAGTTGAGAAATAAATGCGTACGATCTGTGCCCGCTGATTGGACCAATATATCACATCTGGACTGGCGTTTGTACGTTATTCACATAACTAACTAACGAGATAGACTGAATCTCTAAGCTGTTAAACTATTTTGCAGATGGGTTAACGATACGGACAACTGGCTGTACGATGACGAGGAGATGCCCATGCTATGTGGCAATTTAACTGGTGCCCGACACTGTCCCCTCGGCTTCATGTGCATCTGCGTTGGCGAGAATCCCAATCACGGCTACACGAACTTTGACAACTTCATGTGGTCCATGCTGACGACATTCCAATTGATTACACTCGACTACTGGGAGAATGTCTACAATATGGTGAGTTTCCTCTGTCAAGTAATCAAGAAGATAAACTTGTTCGGTCTGCAAATATTCAGATCAAGTTTAAGCTTCTAGCTTTATCAATTGTATCTAATTGTATTCTCTATATTTACAGGTGATAGCAACTTGTGGTCCCATGAGTGTTATCTTTTTTACTGTGGTTGTGTTCTTTGGCTCATTCTATCTAATTAATTTGATGTTAGCTGTTGTCGCGTTGAGTTACGAAGAGGAGGCGGAAATCACAAATGAGGCAAGTTGTTGACTTTATAAAGAGACCCAAACAAATGTTGCTCATACCCATTTATACCCGATTGTAGGAGCGCAAGAAGGATCTGCTGGATCATCGTGAAGATTCCACATTCAGCTTTGATCCTTCAGTGCTAAATGTCAAGAAGCTCAACAAGAACAAACAGAAAAAGGTTGATTCACGCAAAGGTGTGCTCCTGGCCTCGTACAGCAAAAAGAAGACGCGTCGAAAAAAGACCAAAGGTGGCAAGGATAATGTCAGCACCAATGGCAGCAATGGCAACGAGCAGGATCACAATATATCCAATACAGCGACGCCTAGTCCAGGACTAAGTCCACGTCATAGCACAAGTGAGCGTCCAACGGCATTGACGTTGCAGGCGCAGAAACAATACCAACAAATGGAACAACAGCAGCAGCAGCAGCAGCAACAACAGCAGCAACAACAGCAGCAGCAGCAGCAGCAACAACAGCAGCAGCAGCTGCAGGAGCAGCAAGAACAACAACAGTTGGTCAAAACCGAACAAACAGCTGCCACATCGCAACCAAAGACACGCATTAGTTTTAGCGAGGCAAATGTAAAGAATCCCAATATGTTATATCCCTCGGATTACAAGGGTCAACTCATCACGAGCAGTCGCCAAACTAGCTCCAATTCAAGTGGCGGCGTTAATCGCGAATCCTCCCAGGATGATTCCGGTGTTGTCGATGATCACGAGGAACAGGATACGGTTAATGAACTGGGCCATGTGTCCACAGTGGAATTGGCGCTGTCGCCGCGCGAGGTGCGTTTGATTAAATGCAATGGGAATATTGCACGCATCAAGAATCACAATGTCTATGCGCTGCATCAGGAGTTCTCCTCCGAGGTGGTGGTCATTGGTGAGTATGGAATGAGAATGGAAATAAGTAATGCATGAAAGATGTAATGCATTGAAGTTGGCGTGGCAAACAAAATAAAGTGAATAGAATAGAGTAAAGCATTTAGAACAGTGGTCGGCACACGCCGCGCACCGCGCAGAGGGATTTTCTCAGTCGCAGTGCTGCCTGCCCACGTACAGTAATAACTTTCGTGTGGCGTCGCTGTTTCTGTTAAGTCGCTGTCGTGGCTCTGTTATGGCGCTGTTACACTGTAATGCCGCTGTTGAGGCGAAGGAAAATGAATCAGCTGCTGATCAGCCATAGTGATGAGCAATGATATGCTGCGTAATTTTGAAGAATTATACATTGTATACACAGAAAAATAAATGGTTGATGAAGTTTTTTTATACAAATTATGACCAATATATAGCCGACTTGATGCGAATCAAAAATATAAAGGGGATATAAATGGGGACGACATAGTCATCTCACTATGGCAAGAAACGGCACATGCTTGACGTCCGTTATCATTCTGTTAATTCGCACACTAACGCAATGAAACATATAACTGTGTTGGTGCCGACCACTGATTTAGAAGTTCAATTATGATAAACTGACAGTCCGTTTAAAAATCTAATCTGTTTTTTGTCAACTTTTCAAGTTAAAATTCATGTTAATTTACACATGATTTAAAAAAAAAAATCAATCGCCGCAGAATCAAATTCAGAATGTTTTGTACTAATTAAAATTAAAGAAACGATTCTAAATCAGAGTTTAATATGAGAAACTATCAACAAACTATAAAACTTAAGTGTTAAATGATATTATAAATATGTCTAAATTTGTCTAAAATCATAATTTGTTAAATTTACTATATCACATACGATAGATGTCTTAAAAACAATCGATCGAATATAGAATTTTTATGTAAACAACTTTATTGTTTTTCAAGATATTCAAACAAAATGAAGTCAAAACTGATTTGTTTTGGATAGAAGTTGCTTAATATTACAATATATTTAAACTTACAAAACCAATTACAGAGTTCTGCCAGGGAATTAAAACTATGCTTTCTTTTCAATATCAATTATTCATTATTCAATTTACAGATGATCTGCCCGATCGCAACTGCGATCGTTGTGTGCATTGTTGTGCCGACTATGAGAGTTGGCTGCAGTTCCAGAACTGTCTCTATAAGGTGGTGCGGGATCCACTTTTCGAATTGGCCATAACGCTGTGCATTGTGCTGAACACGGCATTTCTGGCCATGGAACATCATGGCATGAGTGCGGGTTTTCGCAATGCCTTGGATGTGGGCAACAAGGTGAGTTTTCGGATCCCGGCTAATTAAACAAATGTTTCACAATTAAACTGTTATATTCTATAGGTTTTCACATCCATTTTTACATTCGAGTGCATTGTAAAGCTGATGGCGTTATCTAAAGAATTCTTTCTGTGTGGCTGGAATATCTTTGATCTACTTATTGTTACGGCCAGTCTGTTGGACATTATATTCGAGCTGGTCGACGGTCTGAGCGTATTGCGTGGACTGCGCCTGGTGAGTTAACTTAAGTGCTATTAAACTGCTTTGAGGGATTCTCATTTGGTTTTATTTCCCAACTCAGTTGCGTGTGTTGAAGCTGGCACAGTCTTGGACAACGATGAAGGTGCTGTTGAGCATTATTATATCGACAATTGGTGCGCTCGGCAACCTCACGTTGATCCTCGTCATAGTCATTTACATATTCGCTGTGATTGGCATGCAATTGTTCTCCAAAGACTATACGCCCGAGAAGTTTGATCCAGATCCGGTGCCAAGGTTAGTAGTTATCTAATAGATATCTCTCAAAATGTATATAAATTAACTCTTTACCACAGATGGAACTTTAATGATTTCTTTCATTCGTTCATGATGATTTTTCGCATTTTGTGTGGCGAATGGATTGAACCACTGTGGGATTGCATGCGTGCCGAAGAGGAGGTAATTTAAATGCAATTTAATATATATATTTATATTTATTGAAATGTCCTTATTTTTATGTTTAATTCACAGCAAGGAGCTTCTACTTGCTTTGCCATATTTCTGCCCACCTTGGTGATGGGAAACTTTATGGTTCTCAACTTGTTCTTGGCCTTGTTGCTCAACAGCTTCAATTCCGAGGAGCTGAAGTCAAAGAAAGAGGCAAGTCCGATGCGTTTTCCATTTGGAAATGTTTCTTATGTTTACCTGTATATTTGTATGTGTATGTGTCTGTGTGTGCCCATCAATGTTTAGTTAAAAAATTAAAAAAAAACAAAGGATAACTAAATTCTCCAGATAGTTAAGGACAAGTCTTGAGCTTGTCATAAAATCCAAAAAAGCTAAACTTAAACTTTACTATACTATATTCTATAACTATATACATATCTATATGGTGTTTTGCACTTGTTGTGTGTGAGAATGTGTGTCTGTCCTCTAGCCAAGTAATTAATTATAAACAATCACTCACATGCATTGAAAGAATTGAAATCAATTGAATTATACACACACACACAGAGTGAGAAATGTAAAGCACTTTTTTTTACAAAAAGTGTAAAATACACATAAACCACACACTTAAAATTAAATTACTAACTAAATTTCCCATACACATTTCGTTTGTTAATGTTAATTAACCTATTTCTAATATAAATGTATTAACTAATTGATCATTTGATCATCGTTGCCTTCTATTTCGGCTAATGGCGAAATCTTAATCATATTATTATTATTTAGTGTATGTCTTATGCATTTGATATCCTCAGTCTGTCTAAGTCTCAGTGTCTAAGTCTTAATATATTTGATTATCTTTCCATTTGCACTATCAAATCAACTCAATTTATATTAACTAAAACTTCTGTTATTAACTTTGCACAATGCGTTTAAACTTTAACTATTTTAACACACACAAAAAACACACAAAATAAAACCCCAAAAAAAATATTTTTAAATACACAAAAAACGTTAAACAGATTTTCAAGAAAAAGGTAATTTTTCCAAACTAAAACTTTAAACTATTTAAACGAATTGTTTGCTTAATTTTCTGTTATCCAAAAGAAAAAAAAAGAAACTAAAGAAAAAAACAAATGAAATTTAAACCGTGTGTATATAATAATCCCTAGCTAATGCATATCAATTGTAATTGTTATTAACTATTGTTGAATTTGCAATTTTTTGTGTTGTTTGCTTTGTTGCTATTAGCTTGTAATTGTTCTCAGTGTATTGGATACAATCTAAATGTCAGTTGTAATTTTTCAAAAATGTAACTTGTAGTGTAACTCTTGAGTTGTTTCCTTCACACTTTGAATTCAACTTATTGTCTAACCGGAATGTTTTCATGTATCCATGTAGGAGGTGGGCGAGGAGTCGAAACTGGCACGTAGCATTGAACGTGTCCGCGATCTCATACGCAAAAAGCGGCAGGAGCGCAAGGATCGCAAGGAGCGTAAATTTGCCGAGAAGTTTCAGCAAATTGTGCTCGAGGCGCAGCAGGCACATCATGCCACAACGGTGGCAACCAGGGACATCGACAAGCCCGGTCTGCTGGCGGAAACAAAGTTCCATAGATTGAGCTATCAGGTGAGATAAATACACAACTTTAAGTGGGAGTTAAGGGAGCAGGGTTTTTATACCCGATATTCGTTGTAATTTATGTAAGATATGGTAGAGAACACACAGCAGAACCACAGCAGAACAAAAGCGAAGAACAGCACAACAACAGCACAACAAAAGCAGAAGAACAGCAGAAGAACAGTTGAACAACAGTAGAACAACAGCAGAAGAACAGGTGATAAACAGATAGTTAACAGCATACCAACAACAGAACAACAGGAGATAAGCAGATAGTTAACAACAGATCAACAGCAGAACAACAGAAGATAAGCAGATAGTTAACAACAGATCAACAGCAGAACAACAGGAGATAAGCAGATAGTAAACAGCAGAATAACAGCAGATAAGCAGATAGTTAACAGCAGATCAAGAATAGCGGAATACAACAGCTGATGTTATTATAACGCATTAGCTTTGGCAACGATATTTTAATAATTGGAATAATAGAGCAGCACTGCAGAAAACGACGCCGAAGAAGCACGCAGAAAATCTATGCAGAAAACTACGCAGTGGAAAAGAAAAGTCGTCAGCAGACAACGCAGTAGAAAATACTTATTAAAGGAACCAATCTTGTATTCTTTTTTTGTTTTAATCTTTATAACAAATTCTGAGTTAATAACCTAACTCAGCCAGTTATTCTCTATAACGTTCGCTTTATTTTGTCTGGCATCCCGCCGCTGTATTTCACAACTCTCTTTAGAGCGAGATCAAGCTAGATCCCTCTCCATTGTCTTAATAGGTTAAAGCGAGATAGCTAGTCCATTTGGATAATTAGTGACGGGAGGATACACACTCTAGTGATGGTAGCGTATACAATTTAGTGATGATAGTGTTAACAGAGTATTGGAATGTTAACAGACTATCGCCCTGCTACACAGTTAATATACATTTAAATTGTGTACCAGAAACCATAGAACTAATAGTTAATTAAAAGATTTCTGGTAGGCAATATTTATTGAATGTTATTTAAAAGTTACACGCTAGTTATTTTAAATATATATATTAATTATAACTACAAATCGTATATTGTAAATGTTTTTCGTTGAAATGCGGTAGATGCCACTGGGTATTTTATAGTCGGTTACTATAGAGTTCTTACTTCTTATACTTATTCTTAATAAACCCAATAAATGATCGATTCTAATTATACTTAAACATCTGTTTCTTGCAACAGGAATCTATGAACCGACCAGTTTCTGGCTCGGATTTTGGCTTTCAAATTCCGCTCAGCGACGGGCTGCACACAATTGTCGATGGCCTGGAGTACGAGGAGTCTGCTCAACCGGCTGATACCCAGCAATTGCAGCCGGCAGAGCCACATGACAGCCTGCCTCCCACCTATGAATCCGCCATGCTGTCCGCCTCGAGCAATGGTCACGTCAATGGCAATGGTAGTGGTTGCGATGACGCCAATCTGACGCCAGTGGGTCAAGCGGAGCGTAGTCGACTGCAGCATCAGATCTCGTCGGGCGTGGGCACCCAGCAGAATGACTCTAGGGATGAGGCCACCTACACGGAGTCCATTGAGTTGCGTCTGTTGGGGCAGTACAACTCGACGGATACGGATCCGTATGCTTATGCGACAGATCAACGCAGTGGTTCCTTTGCACGTGGCGATTCGCTTCAGGATGCTGACGAAGCTTATCTCAAGTACCAAAAGTCACTGTTGACTCGCTCGCCGAGCTATCGTAAGTCTCTGGATCGCCTGTCGCAGTCCAGCGGGCAATCGCAGCGCTCGTTGTTGCCCTCGAGGAGTTTGAAGTCCGAGGAGAGTGCCATGAGAAGACATTCGAGTGGACACTCTCTAAATTCCATATCTCTGGAACAGGATGAGCTGCTTTCACAGGCGAATCTGCGCGAGGAGCTGCTCAATTGTGATCAGAAGGAGCTGTTTCAGTTTTTGCAGGATGACGAGGAGCTTTACAAGCGATCAGAGTTAAGAGAGAAAAAGTTAACCACCAACAGCATCAAGTCGAATCTCAGCTACATCTCCAATTCGATAATGCAAACGCTTGACTCTCGGCACAGTGGCAACCACTCCAGCCAAGCCAATGACCAGCAGGAAAGCGAGCCGTTAATGGAGCACTCGGAATTTGACAATATCATTCAGAGTTTCGAGAAGGAGCTGGAGGAGATTAAACGTTCAACCAGCTCGCTGGAACGCAAGATCTCCACACTCTCCGAACCCTCGCCAGCTGCGGATGAAGCCACGAAAGCCATAATGGATCACATAGCGATCATAACTGGCGCCTCGGAGCGCACAGCTGCCGATGAGGTGGTTCATCCATTGAATCCCTACGATAGCTACGATCTGTCCAGTGTGCCGCGACGTTCCCAATCCGTCAGCGCGGCCGCTCAACGTCAGTCCGTAAAGCTAAAGCGGCGGAGTCTGGAGAAGCAGCGCAAGATCGACGAGGACTTTAGTATATCGAATGAAATACGCAAAATCTGTGATCAAATCCACGCACCGTTCGCGGCAATGGAAGCACTGGCTGTGGCAGCCACAAGTGGCAGCAATAGCAGCAATATTCCCAGTGGCCAATCACCGTTTATGCGTCGGAAGAATGATCCGTTTAGCGTGCAATTCGATCGCTTTAAGCGCCTGTCGCTGATCGAGCGCGTCGAGGAGCTGCCCGAGGAGGATAAACCCATATCCACACTGCGCATTGAGTCCGAGAAGATGCCACGGAAGTTTCTCAATAGCGATAAGCTGCGAATGGACAGCATGTCGCTGAAGAGCACCAATTCGTATGAGAATCTGCTCATCCAGAAGCAACTGTGCCGCGATGTGGGTGCCGTTCCAGCAACTCCGCCCACATCCCTCAAATCGAGCATTGAGCCTCCGACACTGGCGCAAATGTCATCGCTAAAGACAACACCGCCGCTGGCTGCCTTAACGGAGCATCAGCAGCATTATCATGCCACAAGCATACAAACCACAACAATAATAACAACCACACCAGCCATAACAACAATGCACCCAACGGCTGTGGGCGTGACCAGTAAACGTCGCGCCGAGCATCCACAATCGACACTAGACAAAGCCGCATCCTTTCAATCCGCCCGCACCGAATCGCACAGTTCAGGGGCAGCGGATAGTAGCTCGGGAATGGCACTGGCGCATGCCGGGAATCGTTCAATGTCCAATTCAGATCGGGCTGCTGACAAGACTGAAATAACGCAGAAACCGACGTCAGCGTTCTCACGACTGACCGAAAAACCATGGCATTGTTTGGTTTCCTACGTAGACGATCTCACTGTCGGTGGGAGACGTAACTCGCAGGGCGCTTACAATGATCCCATGACTTTTCCGAGCTTCGGCCAGGCAAAGCCGCCAAAAGTGCCAGACGATTGTTTCCCCCAAAAATGTTACGAGCAGTGAGTAGTTTTCCAACTAATTCAATTCTATCTCAAAATGCATTTCATATACCTTGTTTTGAAGCTTTTACTTTCGCTGTCCCTGGTTCATGTCCTGCATGGACACACCGAGTGCCAAGCATTGGACACGTGTTAGGACGGCAGTCTTGGCGGTTGTCGATACTCCAGCTTTTGAGTGGTTTGTACTAGTGTTGATCTTTGCGTCGAGTATTACGCTCTGCTTCGAGGACATCTATCTGGATAGCAATAAGACGTTGAAGCGTGTTCTCTACTGGACAAACTTCTCCTTCTGTCTCATCTTTGTCGTTGAAATGATTCTCAAATGGCTTGCGTTGGGCTTCTCCAAGTACTTTACCAGCTTTTGGACTATACTCGACTTTATCATAGTGTTTGTAAGTAATCTGTAACTCTAATTTAAAGATCTATGATATTAATTTCATTACTTTTCATTTGTTACTCTAATTGTATGAAAATTATGCTATTTTAAAAGAGAAATTGATTTTGATTATCATTATTATTTTTAAGAATAGAGAAATATGATTATTATTATTATTAATTTGTAAATAAAATGTGTTTTTCATTATTATTACTATTTCCCATGTGAAATTAAATGGTATTTTCTTTACAACTACTTTGTCTACAATATTTAAATGTTACTATTATTATATTACTTCATCAATGAAAGAGCAATGTGATTTTCATTATTATTGATGATTTGATTTATTTTCAATGATTGGAATATGTGAATTTTATTATCATTACATTTTCTATGTTTATGACATGTAATTACCATTATCACTACCTATTTTTGATGATAATAAATGTGATTTATATTATCATTACTTTGTGTACTATATTATCATTACTTTTCTCAATGATTATGATATTTGATTATTAGTATTATTACTTTTTGAGTTAATTGGATGTAATTTTCATTAGTTGTTCTGTTAATCGTCTTGAAATAAATGCTTATGGACACATTGATAATGCTAGATTCTTCTCTCTTCTAGGTATCTGTTTTTTCTCTGCTTATCGAGGAGAATGAGAATCTCAAGGTGTTGCGTTCATTGCGCACTCTGCGAGCTTTACGTCCGCTTAGAGCCATCTCTAGGTAAGTATCGGACCTTGAAGCTGGACTTTAAACTAGGGTTTTGTATAAAGAAATCTATTTATTAAAGCAAACTGTTTAAGATGCCGAATTAATGAAATAAGCTCTCTACGTAGGTTTCTTCTATGGTTTCTTCTTATGTCTAATTTTCTTCCCAAAAGAAAAACGTTTGACAAATACGTTGTCAGAGCTGTGCAGTGTGTTTAATACAATCTCGTTTTCTTTATGAATTTCGAATAGAAATACGTAGACCACATTGCATCGCCATGTCTCCTAAATAATATATATAAAAATATATATATATATGTACATAGCAACAACTGAATAGTTAAATTAACAAATATCATATCATATAAACTTTGTAAATAAGTGATTACACAACTGAAGTTAAATTTCACTGAAATACTGTATATAAACTTAAATGTAGTTAAGTTTTTATCAGCGATAATCGGCCCAATATGTAGATAATGAAATTATTACCATATAAATATTTGTAGAATCGTGCCCATCCCGTAACTATTAGAAATTTCATAAAACATTTCTATTCCAGGTGGCAAGGAATGCGGATTGTAGTAAATGCTCTCATGTATGCAATACCATCAATTTTCAATGTACTTTTGGTTTGTTTAGTTTTTTGGTTAATTTTCTCCATAATGGGTGTGCAATTCTTTGGTGGTAAATTTTTCAAATGCGTCAATGAGTTGGGCGAGTTGCTGCCAATTACTGTGAGTATTTCAATTTCAAATCCCCTAACGAATCTCCCCTCAGTATAGGGCATATAACTTATCGTAATTCATTCAAATAACATTTTGATTATTTCGACTTTGTAGGAAGTAAATGATAAAAAAGCATGCCTTAGACTGAACTATACGTGGATCAACTCGAAGATCACATTCGATCATGTGGGCATGGGATATTTGGCTCTACTTCAGGTCGCCACCTTTGAGGGATGGATGGAGGTGATGGCGGATGCTGTGGATGCCCGGGGAGTGGATCTACAGCCACAGAGAGAAGCCAATTTATATGCGTATATTTATTTTGTTATATTTATTGTCTGCGGATCGTTCTTTACACTCAATCTATTTATTGGAGTTATCATTGATAATTTCAATATGCTCAAGAAGAAGGTAAGATAAGATTTGGCCTATGCCAAGCCCCTTTCTACTTCACGCATACTCCCCATACTCCCCATACTCCACGTCTGTATATATATACTTCCCCAGACGCTATCACCGAGTATACACACCACACTACTACTACTACTCGAAACTCACCACGATATTGTACAGTTGTGCATTTATACCAGACAATGTCTCCTAACCCCAAAAGTGTTGATGTACTACTATTTATCGATTCAATTAGTGTTGAGTGTTATATAAAGTATACTTATACTATTTAGAGTGTGTTGTCTCTTCATGTACATGCTATATGTTTTTCTATAAATATATATATACTATATGTATTTGTCTATTTGTATTTGTATTTGTATATATAAATAAATGTTCATTCTATTCTCATCACTTTTATAGTATGAAGGAGGAGTGTTGGAAATGTTTCTCACCGAATCTCAAAAACATTATTACACCGCTATGAAAAAATTGGGACGAAAGAAACCACAGAAAGTTATTAAGCGACCTATAAATCATTTTTTAGCTATGTTTTATGATTTATCCAATTCGAGAAGGTAAACAAACGAAACGTCTCTGAAACCCAGCAAATTACTTAACTAACTAACTATAATTATCTATAGTTTTAATAACCTTAACTTAACTTACTTATTGTTAGTCTAACTTGTACTCTGGCTTAGGCACACACACTCTCTAAGATATATACATAAATACAACTACTACTACTATCTATATGATTAACTGAACATTTTTTTTTCGATTTGGTGATAAAATTCATTTGAACACTTCACATTCTCCGCATTTAACGAAATCGAAGGGTGTTTGCCGCTTCTTTATTACCCCAAAAAGAAAACAAAGAAGTCGCACAAACGCCATCAGAAATGCAACTACTCTATTAAGATGTTCTTAGATGTTTTAGAGCACATTTTGTACTGAAAAAAAATGGAAACAAAAATGTTTTTTGTAAATACCCCAAGACTTTTGATCTCTTCATTTGTTTTCAATTTAAATAATTGGTTTATTTAATATCTTGATTTCAACTTTTGATTTGAAATGCCAATTAAATTTTTATCGACTGATTTTAGTTTAGTTTAACTGAATAAGTATTATTATTATAAAATATCCCAATGCATTCCTATACGACCATATATATATGTATATGATTATAATATGATATATCCTGAGCACTTTAAATTGCATTTGAGTGAAGTGTGGGCATGTTCTCAAATTGAATTTAGACAGAGTCTAGTATACTATACCGTTTATGGGTTCAACAGAGAATGGGGGAATAAATTTACTTTCCAAATTAAATGTATATTAAGCATGTACTAGTATATAAATAGATTTAGTTTTAACTTTAACTTTATCGTATGCTCCTCAAATGTTTGTTTGTATATAAAAAAAAAGGGATTTAATTTTGAGTAGCATCTTAACTTCGACAAAGGACGAAGTTTGCAAGTTTATTCAGCATTATTTCTTTTCTGTGTCTTGTATTTCTTATATATATATATATGTGTACTGCATTAACTCCAACTCTGTCTGTCATGTACTATACAAATCGTCATCAGATTCGAAATTGCGATCTTTGTACTGATTTTTCTAAATATGCTTACGATGGGCATCGAGCACTACGATCAACCTCATGCTGTATTCTTTATACTGGAAGTAAGCAATGCGTTTTTCACCACAGTCTTTGGTCTAGGTAAGTGGATGATCTTCTTATCAAATGGTTTATACTACTACTGTGTATCCTGCACTCTAAATTGCATACTCTTCAGCAAATATTTATTTGTAAGCTTTGTTAGTCGACTGCTTTCAGCTAACCGTTAAATAAATAAACTAATATTTCAAAAAAAAATTCACAGAGGCCATTGTGAAGATTGTGGGACTGCGTTATCATTACTTCACCGTACCCTGGAATGTATTTGATTTCCTACTTGTGTTGGCCTCCATATTTGGCATACTTATGGAGGATATTATGATTGATTTGCCCATAAGTCCAACGCTGTTGCGTGTTGTTCGCGTCTTTCGAATTGGCCGCATTCTGCGGCTAATTAAGGCAGCCAAGGGCATAAGGAAGTTGCTCTTTGCCTTGGTCGTCTCGCTACCGGCATTGTTCAACATTGGCGCTCTGCTCGGACTGATCACGTTCATCTATGCGATACTGGGCATGTCGCTCTTTGGCCATGTTAAGCTGCAGGGCGCACTGGATGACATGGTCAACTTTCAGACCTTTGGCCGGAGCATGCAGCTGCTGTTTCGTCTGATGACATCGGCGGGATGGAATGATGTGCTGGAATCTTTGATGATACAGCCGCCGGACTG